>JAGSXJ010000036.1:0-273345 GCA_020726575.1 Plectosphaerella plurivora
CTGGTTAGGCTACGAGTACGGCAGGCAGACTCGCACACACGAGGGAAAAGGGCAGGGATCTGATTGCCTCTTTGTGCTCGGGCGAGGGCGGAGAGGGGGGGCGTGTGGGTGGCGCTGATGGTTGTGGATGGGGAAGAGTTGGATGGGATGTTGAGTCGAGGGAGTGCTGGGGTTTTAGGGTGACTGGGTGGATGGATGGAGAGATTCGATGCGATGGATGGTATGAATCGGCAATGGACGGAGGAACCATTGGACGGGGCGCTCAGTCAGAGCAAAGCATCGAAACAGATACGGCCGAGAGCCAGAGCCAGTGCCAGTGCAGGGCATTGATTGTGACCATTCATATGGGAAGGGGTGCGAAGTACCGGCTAATACAAGACAGAGTACTATGACCCGACCCAATGTAATATGTGATGTGTGTGTTGGCCGGGGCCTCCACTGTCGGCGTGGAACTTCGGCAGACGAGAGAGTTTCGCCCAGGGCCGGGTTGTTTTTAGGTGGCCCCAGTCCCCTGTCCTGCGTCTCGTCCACTGTAATGTCTCTGGATGGAAACATATTATGGTGATTTCTGTAAATTGCTGGGTACTTTATTTTACTTTACCCGCATACTTCGTCCTGTAAATAAGCTGCTAGTAAAGCCTCCAGGCCTCGCTCAGTGCTCTGGCTGACTTGTCGCTTTTGGGCAATCGCTCAATGGCTTGGCCGAGTGGCTGGATGCACCTGCCTGACCTGTGATGGACGCCAGGGCAGGCAGTTGGTACCTGGGTACATAGCACCCAATTCCCAGCAGCCGGGTTCAGAGACATCAATTTCCCTCATTCCAATCCTTCGGCTAATCAGGGCTCTCAGGAGGTTGCAAAAGCCCGGTGCACCTGAAGAAATAACCACTTGTCGCGCAACGAACGAATGCAATGACCCTGCCGAGACCTAGCGGAGCACGCTGTGGCGGTAGGGATGATGACAGACTCGCTCCTGCTGGAAGGAGTCGCGGATCGCACCTTCTTCTTTGCGCCGCCCTGACATTTTCGACCTTCCAAGATTCAACTTACATGGCCTTCCTCGCCCGTAATCATACGACGCCAAACGGCAAATCTTCCGAGTCCCTGGTCCGTCTGGCCTGGCCAGGCCGGGAGTACCAGCTCCATCAAGGCACAGTACTCGCATTTTCACCTCCAGCCGGGGACTTACCCTCACCCTGCCTGCAGTGGAGTGGAACCCCCTGGACTTTGTCTCTGTCCAGTCGCCCTCGCGTCCGTTCCCTTGGGTCCAAGCTACCAAGGACAGTGAGCTGGGCGCATTGCCCAGACCAGGTCACCAACATGCCCACCCCCTCTTTTTCCCTCTCTCGTCCATCTTGCCCGGGGCCCATGTCAGCCGAACACGCATTCATTGCATGCAGCTGCCACTTGCTCTTCTACCAACAGCAGGGCCAAGAGAAGCCGAAAATTGCGCGCTGCGCTGCGCCGCTGTTACAGTGTGTCCGAAGGTCCGTTCCGTTTCTTGCCCAGATAGCCCAGCCTCTCTATACGAGTATCGCGTTTCGACCACCGAGGCCTACTTACAAGTACAAGTACTTATTTATCAGCAGGTGCCTGGAGGTCAAACGCCCCGCCGACTCCCCCGGCTTATGGCGACAAATGCGGTATAATTACCCATCGGGCACGCCCTCTTGCCCGCTGTCGTTCATCGTCATGTGCCACGCATCGGCCAACTTCATCATGCCAAGACACCCGAGGGTGATGTGTTCTCTTGCGGTAACCCTCTCGCCAGGTCGAGCTGAGTATCAGACCAACACAAGCTTCTTCCTTCTGCCCACCTGATGTACTTCGCATTGACATGGGTTAGCTGACCATTTACCCTCGCTTCTCGTTTGGACATGGGCCTCGAGGTAGTCCGAAGGAGCCAATGGGTAACGCCCCGCCAGCAGATCCTCCCCATCGTACCTCCGATGCCTTGCTGTCCTGGTTGATTTTTACTACGGTGGGTACAGTACGATACGGGGCCATGGAATGTCTGTATTGGTGCTAAGAGCTTCTAGTCGCCCAAAGTTCCATGTCCCCAGTTAATTGCCAGGGAACTTCAAAAGTCCAGACGATACCGAGGTCGCCTGCTGTCTGCCCAAGTTCCAACCGACGGACGGACACATGCATCCTTTCAGAGTCCGAGCTGGACCGAGCGCCAGGCTGAGATTCAACTCCTCAAACATTCAGATCTTCATGTTGACACTTCCTCAGTGGGCATGCGGAGAAGCGGGAAACATGCTTCGGCTGGCCGTGCCATGACAGGATACGGCGCCATGACACCATTGTTTCCGGCGTGCATTCCGGTGGATCATCAGTATCGCCGAACGGCTCACCACCAAACGGCCAAAAGACAACTTTTGGCAGGCAGGATTTGACACTTCGGTCCCGACGGGCTGGTCATCCTCAAGCATCTCATTAGCCAAAATTACAGGGGTACACCGCACATCCTGGCCATCGGCGGAACACCACCACTATCTGTACGAACCAACGTCCGAGGTAGCCCCCCTCCCCTGCGGTGTGCTCCCTCCTCAGCCCTCACCCATCTCCTCCGCCTTGCCCGTCAGTTGGCTGCTGTCTTGGGCTGGCTGTTGCCACCACCTCAGTCCTATCAACATGCCTGGTTCACGCCGCATCATGGCATCTGATCCTTGCCCTCCCTGCCTTAGCCTGCTTGGGGATGACCACTATGGCTCGCCCGACTGACCAAATACGCCGATACGGACCTATCTCGCTGGGGCAGCCTATCACCCAAGCAAGCACCTTGACTAAATGCAAGACGAGTAGTGTGTCTGTCCACGCAATGCATGCGTCCGCGTTTCGACATGGATGGCACCATTGCAACACCTCATGACGCACCCGCTTGTGTCAATGGCGAGCGAGCTCGTAATGGCAACGACATGCGCGCGTGCGCAAGCACTTGGCCGTCTCTGATAAGACGCCCGAATCGGTTGGCTGCCCGGAGCCAAGCGCCATGCTGACACCGGCACCCCTTCAGGCGAGTGAGCCTGTCAATAGTTCCGAAGCGACAGCCCCGCCCGCACCAGTGGCAGATAGACCGCCCGGCGGACTTATCGGCAAGGATGGATGCAACGTCTGTCTATTTTCTCTGAGAACGGCCGAGAGAGGACGGACCGCCGCTTGAACGTCGTGGTCTTAGATTTGTTTCTGATTGTTCCTGTCGACTCTTCCTCGGACAACCCAAAACTGAGACTGACGTAAGGATCGACTTGAATGAGTGGTCAACATCATGCTATGAAGGGTAATTGTCGCGCTTGGGCCAAGTTAACTAATGGTGGGTGGTGAACCAAGCACTCCTCAGTGCCCCAAGACACGCCGAGTCGTATCGTACTATGCTTGCCTCGCGTCCACCATGCAGTGTGTCATCACGGCTCTACAGGCACTGGAGGAAACCGTTTCCGAATGCGCGACCGACCTCTTAACTACCCGTCAGCATCCCCACCACCTCTGAACAAATCGTTCCACCTGACCGCCTTGATTGCAAGGGGTCTCACCACCGCTGGGGGAAACGGGATCGGCACAACCTTCTTCTGTTGAAGTCCCCCCCTGACCACTAATAAGCAACGGCAACAAGGGCCGCCCGTTCGTCAGCCTCTCGACGCAAACTCTTCATTCTCCGTCGGTACAACTCTTTGGCTCACACTCCGCTCTTCCAAACAGCCATCCCTTGGACCTGTGACTTCCCTTCCCCGGGTTACATCGCCAGAGAAGGGTTGTGGGCACTGCAATCAGTGCCGCGCGCACACAAACGGAGATCAACGTGCCCAACTCCCCGTTGAGGATAACCCCGTTCACATGTGGCCATCTCTGCGAAACCAGTAATCTCATCGATAGATGAGACACGATGTAACGCGACAGAAAGCAACTGCCGTGACCCCCCTCTCCCACCAATCATCACACGCCTTCTGGGGGAGATGCGAACAGCGTTTGTCAATGACGCGGACTTTGGGGCTATCATGTCCACGGAGGAGCGGCCGTCTCGACAAAATTATAGGACTGTTCGGACCTGCGGGCACGCCACCGATGGACCCTTTTACGCAAATTACAAATTGCGAGTGGTTCCCCCCTGTCCCCCCCTGTCGAGGTCTACTGACTCGACTGAGTGTAAGCTCCTTGGCTGACCTGAAGCTGAGAGTTCTGGAACGGTGAGAGAAAAAAAAGTGTAACTGGGGAATACGGCCCAGGTCTCGCTTAGTATGATTGATCTGCATATCCTCGCTGCTACGGAGAAATACCGCCCTCCTTGCCAGTGCCCGTGGGCAGATAAACCGGGGCAGCTTCCGAGGCTTGATAGCCGCGTTGTGGTCCCTCCATATCGTGCTGGGGGCCGCCGCTCGCTCTCGGATCCATGAGACGTGCAGTCATGTGTAGCCAACACGTCGTGCGCGGAATCAGCGCCCTTGTGGCACAGCCTGAGAGGATACATGTACAGTCTTGGAACTTGTGTGACCAACCTTGGTGGGGGGACTTTTTTGCTCGGTTGTGCGTGCAGGGAAAAGGGTACCGTACCACCCTGCAGCTCTGGGCAGATGTGACTGTTTGCCGCTGCACTGTTTGTGTTGACCGTCAACTCGTCGGGCGATGCGGGAGGCAGCTCGCCAAAACGGGCATGCCTTTCGTTAGGTTGAGGAGGTAGTGGATGCGCTGGCGGAACGCGTATTCCTCGTTTGCATCATCAGCCCATGCTGATCATGCTGATGTGAATGCCAAGGACGATATGGCCAGGGAAACCTAAACCCTGCCAAGGGACAGGATACACCCACCTGTGCTCGAGTTGCAAATCCGTAGAGCGCATCGCCATGCGATTCCGTGTCATCTGGGCCCGGTATTAAGATCATCAACGACCGCGTCCACGACCTCGGCCACGACCACGTCCGCCGCGTCCACCGCCCCTCTT
This sequence comes from Plectosphaerella plurivora, assembly GCA_020726575.1. Taxonomy (NCBI): domain Eukaryota; kingdom Fungi; phylum Ascomycota; class Sordariomycetes; order Glomerellales; family Plectosphaerellaceae; genus Plectosphaerella; species Plectosphaerella plurivora. Next base: position 4,939 of record JAGSXJ010000036.1, read on the forward strand.
GCCTCCACGGCCGCCACGGGCAGGAGCGTCAAACCGCTCATACAGCTTCTCCACGCCGAACGCGCCCTGACCGAACCGCATAAAGTTCACCAGTCCCCTGTCCACAATGGCAAGCAGGACGTTGCGGTGACCATGCTTCAGACGCTGGTACATTCTGCCAGGGCCAGCCATGGTCGCTGGCGGTGGCTCCGAGGGCGTCGTGTTCCAGAGCGCGTCCAGCTGGTCCAGGGCCGGAACGCACGTTTCTCTCGCGTCGAGAACGGCGATGCGGAAGTCGGGCGGCGGCGGGTCGCTCTTTGAGAAGACGCTGTGCTTTGATGGGCGCCACACGTTGAAGAAGATTTTGTACGGGTCTTCGGGAGTAGAGACGTTTGTAGAGGCTGAGGAGGGGTCGAAGCGAGGGATGAGCTCTAGTTGCTTGTACACCGGGCGGTACTTTCTGTACAGACTCGGTCGGACGAGAGGGCCGTGGCTGGGGTGCTGTGTGCCTCCTTCGAGGAGGGAGAAGAGCCAGTGCCAGAGAGGAGTTGATGACTTTGTGCTGTTCCCGCTATTTGATGCCTCGTCTGAAGCGGAGACACGCTGGACAAAGTACCCTGATCGCTTGAGGTGTGCGTAGACCTCGTACTTGGGCAGCGAGATCTTGCCGCGCTCACCGTCCTCGCCGATGAGGAGGGAGTAGGCAGCCTGCAGACTCAGAGGCACTCCCTGGGCGTATTCATCCTCAGCGTCCACGTCCGGCTTGGGCGCCTCTTCTGACGCATCTTCGCCTTTCTCCTGGCTGGTCGTGGTGGAAGGCATGAGCTCTTTCAGCTCACGGTCCGGCCACCAAAGATCCAGAGATCCCCTCTCCACCATGAACAGCGCTTCCTCCGGCAGCAGCCACACCTTTCCAACCGCTGGCAGAGGAGGCTTGACGCCCTTGATCGTGCGCCCGATCGACTTGCCCTGAGGCCCCTTCATCTCCTCCATGACCACCACCCTCTCTCGGGGATGTATCGAGGCGTCGATGAAGCGCGCAAATTCCGGCAGAGGTTCAGCCTCAAGCGTCTCTTTCCAATGGTCCGGGAAGAACCATCCCTTGTTCCAATCTTCCCTGTGCGTTCGGGTATAGCTGAGCACATCCTCGATGACCTGTCTGCTGGCCTCGAGTGCGCTGTCCTGTGCCCGCGTTCCATGCGACTCGAAATCCTTCTGGCCCTTTCGGATTGACTGGCTCGCGATTCCCTTCTTGTGGAACATGGACGCGAAGAGCTTCATGTCGAAGGGGGATTCATCGGCGTCGGCTTCTTCTTCGTGGTCCGCATCGGGACCAGGCAGCTTCGGGGCTGCCGACAGCGGGTTGTCGTCATCGTCGAGAGACATGGCGACCTGGGCCGGAAGTTCGGAATGATCCTGCACAGCACAGGGCTGCTTGTCGTGGTCGGATTTTGGCGGGAGCAGCGAGACCGAGGAACGTAGAAGTGCGGCAAGCTCTGGGTGCCTCCAAAAAATAAATTTGGAGTCAATCGGGGTGTCACTCCGGCTCGAATTGAGGCGGGGTACCCGCCTTACCTAAGGCGCCAGCCGGAGAAGCAGTTCAATTTTGGGATTTCTTGAAAGGACGTCAAATTGAGGCAGACATTAATTGATTTGATCGAGATATTCTGTACAAGCAAGATGCCATGTCCCGGTAGATTGTCCGAGCAGCTATTCACGTATTCTCGACCTGTATTGGGACCCACTTCTGCCCAGTCACAACACCAGTGATCACTTCGCTTCCCGAACCGGGCCATCACAAAAACCCAGGCATGGCTGGCTGATGGATGTCCATGTCGCGTTGTGTTGTAAAACAAAGTACAACAGAAGAAGCAAAGGCCCAAGCCAGTACCCCGTCCAGGACGGAGGGTATTTCGGCCCGTCCAGACGCCGTGGCCCCGATGCCGTCCTAGGCTGGAGGGACTCGTCCCCCCGCTTGCTCCCAAACGCCATACATAACCAAGAAGACACGCATTCGTATTCATGGCCCGGCCATGAAATGTTGGGCCACAGGCGTGCGCCTGCCAAGGCAGAGCGGGTGGTCATCGCCTGGGTCATGCTGGAGGTTTGGCCATCGCCTGGGCCATGCTGGAGGTTTGGCCATCGCCTGGGCCATGCTGGAGGTTTGGCTGGGGACGGTGTAGCCGGAGAGGGCATGATCCCCGTCATGCTTCGCCGCGGGGGTGTCCCATCGTTCCAATGTCCTGGGGCCTCCTCAGGGGATTGGTATGTAACGGCGTCTCGGCAGCAGCCGGAGTCGGTCGTCAGACCTAGAGCGCCAGCTGTTGTTTCTGCCGCGGGGCTGAGATGTCGCGGTAAATCTGGGCTGCCGCTCATTCTATCAGCGGCTTCTTCTGTCCTCCCACCAAGCAGAGCCCCAACGTCTGCAGGGCGTCCCGATCGCTGGCCAGAATGATCGTCCGCGCCGGGAGCATAGGGTTGTTTGAGTCGACGTGGGATGCGTCCTTGGCGGCCTGCTCGATGGCTGCCATTTCCTCCTCGCAAGCTTGTTGGTCCATGGGACAGATGACAAGCGGCACACGTGTAGTAATGTCTCTAGCAGAACTCAGGTTTGCCTGAAAAGACGTTAGTAAGACACGCGACTCTCAGATCATAGGCGAACCGTACCTTGACTGTCAGGTAGAACTCAATCTTGTACAGCGTCGACGACGTGGTGAACGAGGTCACCTCATACGGAGGGAACGCCGGTTTGGGTCTCTTGACGATGCCGTCGGTGTCTCGTAGGTCTTTTGAAGGGTAGATGAGACCCAAGTTGGTGGCGTACCCCTGTTCTGGCATTTTCGAGTTGACGACCTGCACCTGCTTGGCGATCTTGTTGACCTTTTTCGTCGGCTCGTCGCCTTCGGGGTTGTATGTGATTTCTTCGTCAATGGTGACGGTGAGTTTCTGTATGGTGACCTTCATCGCCTTCTTCATCCAGTCCGGGTTCGGCACGAGCTTGACGAAGACGCTTATTGGATCGAGGGGTCCATAGCTCCATTTCGGTATCGAGATGCCCAGCGTCACGACGCTGTCAGACGTGCTTGTTCTGCTTTCGGGCTTGTTGTACATGCCAAAGGTCGACAGTGTGTCGTATCGGCGCAAGGGTATCGGGAAGGCGTATTTGTTCTGGGCCGTGTGGCCCTGTTGTACGGTGACAACGAGCTCGTAAAATGTTTCCGCCGTGCGACTTGGTAGTTGCAACGATGCTGGCGGTATTCTCCTGTTTGTCTCTTCACCTCCGCGCCCAAAGGGGATGAACAGTACGAACGGCAGGTCCATGGCAACGACCTGCTCCGCCTCTCGGCCAGATTGACACCGAAACAGTAACAGCTCCTTTCCGACCACATCTGTCGTTTCTCGTCTTGGTGTGCCTAGATGTCGCTTGGCCATATTCTCGGCGGCGGGGTGTATTGTTTCGCGCCTCTGGAGGCAGATGCGTACTAATGACACGGCGACGGGCATGGAGAAGCCCTGCGATGGTCTGATCTCGACTTTTCCTTCGATTCGGGGCTGTCATAACGGCACAAGGTCAGCATGCAGTTTTTCCGCAGCGCTCGCGAGGGAACAGGGCTACGTACCAGCGTCGCAGATATGCCCGGATACCCTACGAGGAAGTTGCTGTTTGGCGGTCCTGAGACCCTCACAAAGGCAGCCATATCGCCGGCGGCGCCTCGGGCGCGAGCGGCGTTCCCTCCTCCGCGAGGATCGGAAGGTCGTCTTCAGGTCCTTGAGCTATCCTGGGGTGGTCGTCCAGAGGCGCTCTCATGTGGGAGTTGGAGACAGCGGGCCGTCAGCCGGAGGCAAGGCGGGGTGCCGTCCGATACTGGGACGAGCCCTCAGCGTCAGAGTGGTGTTGTGTAGTGCCGAGATGGATCGCAGACTGATTTCGGGCGGAGTCATTACATGCTCCGTTCGGCGCCCGAGTGTTGCAGTCGTGGTGGGCAAGGCTGTCGGCTCGGTGCCGTCCAGCTTCAGCTTGTGGGGTTGCCCGAAGTTGGGTTGGTTCGAGGCAGCACAACGACGTAGAGCGGACGCGGGGAAAGACGACGACGACTGGGGCGGGGAGAAGGTCCGGCCTCGTGATGCTTCGTGGGCGCAAATGTGGTGGAAGGCGAGCTGGGTCGGACTCGTGTGACAGCGGCGTCTTGGGGCGAGGGCGAGGTGGTGAAGGTTGCGATCGCAAGTAAACAAGGGGGGGTGGGCGAGAGTTCGAATTGTCGGGTTCAGAGAGGCACTGGAGGCAGCGTGCTGCTAGCAAGGTAGGACTGCTAGGTCGGAGGGCACAAGTAGGTAAGCAACAGCTTAAAGCAGTGGTACGCAAGGTCCAGTTCAAGCAGTGCGGCGGAGTCGGCGCGCGCGGAGCAAGATGCGACTTGCTTGTCTGTCTGCAGAAAGCTGGGGTCGCTGGCGGTTCTAGACTTGGCTTCAAGGCTGGCCTGCCCTGCAGTGGTCCCCATCGTCGTGACAAGAGATGCCCAAGTGGACTTCTCCCGACTGTCCCGCACTTTGAAGCTGGGGGGGAAGCATCCACGCTACCAAGTAGCTTGGAGGTCACTTTAGCAGTCCGGCGTCATCACTAGCTGCGCGCGATGTGAGTACGGGCCATCCCCGGCGGGATGGGCAGATACTTCCACGGTACTTTGTCAGGCCGCCTGGCAACCGCTCGTCTCCCTGTCGTCAGCTAGCTCCTTCGAGGTACCATGCCCATCCTTGCCGCCAGCATTTAAACGGCGGGGTCACCTCGAATGCTCAAACAACATTCAGTCGCCGGGAAACAACATATCACATCGATCTCATGCTAAGAGGGCTCGATGACGATATCCTTGTGTAAACAAACATATGGAAGTCCGGATCAAGATTCCAGGACTATCCATGAGCCTCTGGTAACATTGACTCTGAAGCCAGACATGCCCACATACTCTTCCTTTGTTCTTCATTTGGCCCCCACCCTGAAATGGCGCCCATGATGGTGGCAATGGCACTCTGGATTGTTGTCCTGTTTTCCAAGAGAATGTCGAGACCCCTATTATTCTCAAGCATCAGACTGCCGGATAGAAGCCGATGCTCGGACTTCCTTTTCAACTGTGGGACGAGCCAGGGAAGAACATCCACTTCCAGGGGTCCAAGTGCAGACGTCTTCTCATTCAAACTTGGTCGTTCACCGCAAGTGATGCGCACCACCCTGAGCCCTCAGGAGACACCGCTGCTGGGTCCATGTCAGAGTCCTTCAATCTGCTCGAGCAAATCAGCCTCGCCAAAGCACCCTGGTCTCTCCTGGATCCTGCCGGAGTGGCCCCAAGGCAGACAAGACACCACCTCTGTGGACCCCAAAATCCTACCACTTGAAGACTGTCGTCTGTCAGCTGCTTGGCTAGCACGCTGCATATTCACACGGCCTGCAGGGCTGGCGGTGACTGGTCTGGCCTTCATTCCAGCCCCGATCTACACTTGAGTTCATTAGGGCTGAATCTTGTTACCCGACTCGACTTGAGGACAGTTTCTCACAAGCCGTCTTCCTGGAGGCTATGTGCGCGCATCACACTTGGCAAGTAAGATATTACGTGTATCAATTTGTTCGTTGGCTTTTGACCTCGCGATAAACTTCAAATTCTCCTTTGCGCCAAGAGACAGCAGCCTCCGAGAGCAGTGACCGAAAGAGCAAAATGGCGCCAACCAAGCTACACCGGTATCAGCAATCCCACGTCTTTCCTATAGCAGAACCTGAACGATCTGTGGCATCTGTGTAATCAGCGGCAAGAGCTCCAAAAAGAAGGATCAAGCAAGACAACGCTCCACCGGGACAGACCCCGGGCTTAAAGGTACGAGTTCCTGGTCGGCTTAAGCTTTCCATGGGCACGACGTCTCTCATGGGATTTGTCGAGTGCGCGAGGCACTACTTCTTGTTAGATTTTGTAAACTATAGTGCATTGGTGTGAAGCATGCCTACCTTGGGAAGTCCTAGAGCAAGCTGTCAGGCCAAGCATTAGCTGTTTAGATAGCCCTGCTGCGAGAGAACAAACTGCTGTAGACGGCATCTACAACAGGTGACGCGTCGATCATCCGGCCACCAAAGTAGCGACCGTTCAGACCCTTGATGGCGTTTTCGCCTCCCTGTACCTTGTCGAACTTGAGGTACACGTCGCCGTTGGAGTTTGGGTCGACCGCGATGTGCACGACACGGCCGTACTTGTTCTCGGCTTCCTGTCGGATGTCATCCTCGAGCTCCTTGGCCCAGTCTTCGCCCTCCTCTCTGCGCGTGTGTTAGCATGTGACATCATGAACAGGGCCGACGGGGGACGACGTACTCGGCGGCATCGAACATGTTGTGAAGCACGACGCATCGGCTGGCCATGTTGACGTTGACGGGCAGGGGCTTCGCTTCGGTCTTGGGCTTCAGCACTTGGCGCTCATCTGCTCCATTGGCATGGTCGTCAGTCCGGGCAAGCTTCCTCATGAGGGCATCACGGCTGTAGTTGTTAAAGTTGACTCCCGCAACGTCCGTGTCGTCCAGGGCGCTGGCGCCGCCCGACTTTTCGCTCTCGCGTCCGCCGGCACGATCGAATGCTGAGGCCTGGGGTCCGCGACCACCCGCTCCGGAAAAGGCCGAGCCTTGATAGTTCTGCTCGCGCCCGGAAAATTTCTGCAGCATGTTGGCAGTGCTCTCAGGGGTGAACTTATCGTTTCCGAGGCCGACGCGGATGGGCCGGCCTGCAAGATCGAAGCCATTCATCTTCTCCAGAGCCTCCCTGGCCTCGCCAGCATCGCGGTACCTGTTGCGTGGTTAGCTAGAGTACTTCGCCGAGAGTCCGCAGGTCTACGTACTGGACAAAGCCGTAGCCTCGGCTGCGGCCGTCTTCCTCCTTCTGGAGCTGGACGAATTCGAGCTCGCCAAACGGCTCAAAGACAGCCTGCAGATCCTGCTCAGTGACGTTGTAGTGAATGTTTCCGACATAGAGGCGGTGGAAGGGGATCGAGTTGGGGTGCGCGCCGCCATTGCCTTCCTGGGTGCGAACTTGGCGGTTCTTCTCGGCCTCGGTGACCTGGACGATGATCGGGATACCTAGCAGCTTTTGGCCGGTGAGCTGGAGCGCCTGGGCGACGGTCTCTTCGTTCTTGAACTCTACGTAACCGACACTAAAGAACTTGTTAGTGTTGGGAATCTCACACAGCGGAGCACTGGCAAAACGCACCCCTTGGATCTCTGGCTGATACGGTCCTTGACGATCTGCGCCTCGTTGACGGGGCCGACCTTTTCGAAGAACTCCTTCAGCTCGCGAGTGCGGAGACGGGCGGCGAGCTGTTGCACGAAAACGGTGCGGCGATCCCTCTCATCTTCCGTGGGTGGCGGGGTGGCCTCGCGCCTGGAAGCTGTGCGGCGGTCGTCGTCTCGTCCGCGGCGTGTGTCGCCAGAGTACCGATCAGAGCGGTCGCGACGATCGCGGTAATGGTCGCGGTCGTCGCGGCGATGGGAGCGGTGGGGAGAGCGGGACCGCGAGCGGGACCTCGCGCGTCCGCCTCCGCGGTAGTAGTCGCCATCTCTGTTACGGCGTGAGTGACGGCGGTCATCATCACGGCTTCTGCTTCTCCGCCTACTCTTGTGGCTTCCCGCGTCGCTTCTCGGTGTGTCGGTCTTGTGATCGTCAGGCGTGCCGCGGTGGCTTCGGGCAGGGCTGTCGCGACGGTCGCGGCGCTTGCGGTCGTGGTCCCTATCGCGATCGCGACGGTCAGAGCGATCCTTGTTCTGGTTGTCTCCGTCCTGGGAGCGCGCCTTGGTCTCGCCAGCGGTGGCGTCGAGCAACGCCTCCACGTCAAGGCCGGACATCTTGATGATCCAGGAAACTGCAGGACCGAATTAGTGATGGGGGTGTCGTTTTCGCAAGCGTATCGGAGGTCCCGGGTTGGATTGCAGATGCAGGTTCTTGGTGGTGTGGCGTGGACGTAGAAGGGTTGATGTAGGCAGTAGCCGAAAAGTGAAGAGGCGCTTGGAGGATCATGAGAAGCCCAACCCAGGCGGGACTGGGCCGATATGGCCCGTGCATATATCGATAGCATGTCACGTGATCCGGCGCGCCCACCCGTGCATGCCGTTGATGAAGGTACGGAAGAGAACAATGCGACGTCTAGAATTTTAGCATGCTTGCCGATTGTCGGATAATTAAAGTATTAAGTTGTATGTGAAGCAATGATCTCATGCCTCATTCCCGCTGATTTGCAACATTTCTCGTACAGGACCCCAAACTCCGTGACCAGTAGCCATTCCCAGCGCATTATACAGTACCCAACCCCGTCCCATACGTTATTTGGTAGAGAAAGTAGGCAGGGCCCGGAGCAAACAACCCTTCTGAGCGTCTGGCCTTATTTGGTCTTGATCGAGGTTTGCAGCTCAGTGCCAAACACCTGATCCCAGAACTTGCTGGAGACGCCGAAGCCTAGCTCGTAGTCCAGGAAGTGGTGAGCAAGGTGATACTTCTTGAGTTCCTTGTACCAGAGGGGCAGGTTCTTGTGGTGCAGGAAGTAGTGGGTCAGGTCGTAGCAAATATAGCCGAAAACACCGCCGCAGTAGATTGTCGTCGCCGTGTCCCAGTTGGGGAAGAGGGTGTGGGCCAGCTTCCAGAAAGGGCTGGCGAGGACTGCGAACAAAACAGGAGGCATAACCAGACGGTACTTGTCCATGGGCAGGTAGTGGTGGATGCCGTGGAGCAGGAAGTGCGCGGTGAGACCGACGCGGTTGTCGGGAAGATACCTGGGCGGATATTAGCATCTGGGAGAATTGCCAGTGGGAGAGGAAGGGACAACATACTCGTCGAGGTGGAACAGGAAGCGGTGAAGAACGTATTCAATAAGACTCCAGAGACCAAAGCCCACGAGGAAGTAGAGGGCCTGCTCGAAGACGTTGCTGTACCCGGGGTTGGCGAGATACAAGCCATATGATACGGCGGGGACCCAAATCATCGGCACAACCCACCACGCCGTCTTGGACAAGGGCTCGAGGAAGTTGCCAAACAGGGGGGCTGACGCGCCGCCCTTGTAATGGCGAGGGCGGTGGACCTGGTCCAGGTAGAACTCCTTGGTAAAGCCACCATACCAGAGTTGCGGAAAGAGAGGCCGGCCTAGGTCGAGGAACTTGTGCTTCTTGTAGTCGCTGCTGTAGTCCGTCTCCTTGCTAAGGTCCTCTTCGCAGGACATGCCGGTACGGGGATGGACGGTAGGTGTGGCACTCGAGTCGCCCTTGACGCCGTTCGGGGTTCCGTTGGGCGCCTTGGCCAACCCGTTGACGGTTGCCTTGTCGCTCACAAAGCCAACCAGTGTTTCCTCGAGAATCTCGTAGGCGGACTCGGAGTGGGTGTGCGACGTCGGGTCGCGGAGGATCTCCTTGATGTCCTTGCCGGCGTACTCCATCACGAGCTCTGGGCCACCAGGATGAGACTCGACAAAGTCGGTGATGTCGTAGATGGCATCATCAATGGTGACATAGCAGTCGGTCTCGGAGTTGTGCGCTTCGACCTCGGCGCGGGTGAAGGTGGGCAGAGTGAGGGCGGGCATGACTGCTGCGGGTGTGTCGGAAACTCGAAGGTGGCGATGTTCGTCGTCGGTCGGACTTCCGAAGAAGAACAGGGCTGCACGTGCAGGATGGCAGGATGAAGGAAGGAAAGACGAGCCGTGGAGAACGCAGGTGGTCGGAGAAATGGATGGCGTCGACCGTCTGAAGGTCTTTATCTGGGCGGGATGGTCGGACGGTGATCAGTCGTTTTCTCGGGCTCAGGGGCGACAGGACGAGATTTCGGCATTTGAAGGGCCCGCATGGCGCGACGTGGTTCCACCCCTGATCGAAAGGGACGATTTACCAGCCCAGTGCAGCCCAATGGCGGGTGGACCGTGGCTGACAGGCGCGGGTCGCCCGGAGACACTGAACCGAAAAGCGTCCGTGGCGCCTTTTGCTAGGGGCTCGAGGTACCGCAGGCAGCAGTGACGGGGTCCCGTTCAGCGCCCGAAACCCGCTGAAGGAGCGCATTGGCACGACCCCGGCGCATCCGGGCCTGGTCAGACGGCAAATTGCAATTTCAGCTTTTCCTGCTGCTGTTCCCATCAAACGGTCGACATGCAAAACCCGAGCCCCCGTCGGCAATCATGTGCCCAGGTCTACCCCTGGAACCGACCCTTGGGATCGCCCATCGATGACTGTCCGAGTTGACCTTCCCGCCGGTTGCCGGGCATCATCGATTTCATCGCAACGAAGTGCTGACAAGGGACGCCCGCACCATCAGGCGCTTACCAATTTTTCGCCCGGCAAGCCTGGTTCAGCCTGATACCCATGTTTCCACTATTCTGATATTTTGACTTGCTTTTTTCGCGATTTTAGGAGTGTTGTTGTTGGACCATCCCACGCGTGAACGAGGCTGCATGATGGCTAGGACTCTGTGATGTGGGTGATGTCTGTGATAGAGCAAACAATCCAACTTGCCAGCCTCCAGGTTGCTAATTGCAACACTCACAAGATCATCCTCTGTTCTATAATTGTAGAGGTCCTGCGACGACGGATGCAAGTCGTTCGGCTGCGGGGTCTCGATGACTCTGAATTTGGTCGTCCAGAAGCATATCCTTCGCTTGAATACAGTATCACACGATGGCAAAAACCTATCATCACGATGCGCGTCCAGTCGAATTGCGTGGGATCAGATCAGCAAACTGCCGCCCGCCCGCGGAACGGCCCCCGCACCGTGCCTCTCCCAAATGCGACACACTGTTAGAAATGAGGGGCACTGGCGCGGGGCAACAGCTCTCAGGCTCTCTTTCAGCTGGAAGCTCCCCTCCTGGGGCTGGAGCTCGAGGAACTGCCGCGCATGCAACGCGTCCTTGTTGAAGAGGCTGGAATTCGTCATCGTATACAGCCTCAGAGATAGCTGTAGCTGTGGCTAGTTTTTGTGCTAAGGCGTTCTACCGAGCCGCGTATCTATCAGTTGCGGCTGTGCCAAGCTCGTCGTCTCGCCATCGGTGGCAACTCGCGTCAGTTCAGAGGCCGCCGATTCGTGCCCAGAGATAACCTCCAAATCGCCCTCCAGCTTGCGCGCGTCGTTCCACGTACAATCCTGCCGGTTCTTCAGACAAATTTGACACTTTGATCCTCCCAGAACCGAGACATCAGCCGCGTCATCACTACACCGAGTTGTTGGGCAGCCAGGCCCTCTATTTGGGTACTTACCGCGATTCACTTTGCTCCCTCATTCGTTCCCCTCCACATACACTGTACGCAGCTTATTTTGCCGCGTGGTGGGGTTGACTACACCTTGCGCTTACCTACGTGACCCAAGCTGCGTCACTCGCTTTTTCGTCAACTTCCTCACACCTTCACAGAGGGCACATCTCTCAACCTCCCAGACCTCACAACCTCCGCGACACTCACCACGCGCCTCCTGCGCCCTTCCTTTACACCAACGATACAATGGCGTTTCGCTTCGGCAATGGCTCGTGGCTCCTCGCCATCTGCCTCGTCCTCGTCCTTCTGCCAGGCCAGGCGCACGCTTTCGGCGCCGGCAACATTCCCTCGGTACGCTCATCAACCATGACAGGGTGATCAACCCACCATGTTTCTAACGACAAACAGATCGCCAAGGTTGAAGGCCACAACTGGCGTCATGGAGGTTCGAGCCCCGCATCCTGTGGCTTTTGTTGCACTGAAGCTGATCGCTACTAGATATCGAGGACATGCTCGAAACCATCGCCTTCCTCAGCGGCAAGAAGTGGACCAGCCTCATGATCGGCCGTGTCTACTTTGGCAACTGGCTTCGGCAAGTTCTCCCACCCGGACACGTGCCATACAACTCCCGCTAACGTGAAGACCTTCAGCGATTACTCCCAAGCTGTCGATGTTGGAAGTCTGAAGGGTGTCAACGCCGCTACCGTCCGGATTCTCGTCTGGGTTCTCTCTTTCATGGCCCACGGCTACGCCACCGAGGAGTTCGAGGTGACTGAGGAACGTCTGGGATGCTACAGGTGAGCCGCTGCCATATCCATGACGGACCAGGCCATTACTAACCGCGACAGGCCCGAGGAACACATCGATGTAAGAATTGCTGTGCCAGTAACGAGAAAATAGTGATTTGCTGACGCTTTGATTGTTACAGAACCCGCTCGGCTGTAAGTGCTTCAACGGCGATACCCATGCTCGTACTGACCCAAATTAGACGCCGATGGCATGGACGCGCGAACGCTTGATCCACGCTTGCGAGGTCCAGTCGAGCCTATCGAAACCGAGATCGATCCACGGACCGGCATGAAGAATTACATAGCAAACGAGTCCGGAAATTGGGCAACCAGTGCTGGATATCTACGCTTCAGCATCGGACGATGCATCCACTTTGGTCGACTCTACACTAGCGGTTCTGGCAGATCCTCTGGACGTGAGGAGGACCTCAACGAGGCCCTGCGTTGTCTCGGCCAGGCTCTTCACACACTGGTAATACTCCTCATCCTTGTATGCTGAAAGTATCGGAGCTGACAACACCACAGGAGGACTTCCCTGCCCACAGCAACTACTGCGAGCTTGCGCTGCGTGAGCTTGGTTACCACGAAGTTTTCCCCCACTGCGGCACGGATACCAAGATTCACCTGAGGGGCAAGTCTGTCTACCCTCTCGTCACCGGCACCTTTGGTGCTGTGGACTTTATCCATTCTGTTCTCGGCGAAGCCAACGGTACGTCCAACAAAACCATCTCACCGAGACAACTCTAATGCGTTAAAGATGCCTTCACCCAGTCCGAGGTCGACGAGATGAACCAGGCCCTCATCAACGCCCAGGGTCTCACCAAGGAGGGCGGTGGCGGCGGCAACTCTCGCGGCCTCTTCGGCAGCTCCAGCTCCTCCGGATCGGGCGACTTCATCTCCCTGCTTGGCCAACTTCCCGGCATCGGCGACGGTTTCGCCCGTGAGGCTAGGGACCTCCAGAGGGCCTCCGCCGCCCAGCAGGAGGCCAACAACGCCAGCACCAGCCGGTCCGCATTTGGTAGCTCCGACAACCAGAACCTGGTGCCTGGCATGTCTGCCGACTTTGACCCTGTCAAGACCGCCGGCCGCATCTACCCCATCCTCCAGTTCCGCGACAAGATTGTCAAGGCCATCAACAGGTTCATCGCCAAGGTGCCGGGTCTGGAGAAGCTGCTCGAGCATATTGGCGAGACGCTTACCGCCTTCATCCTTGGCCTCCTGGCGCCCTTCATCCAGCCCATCGTCCAGCAGGTCTCCAAGGTCCTGAAAGATGGCTCCTCTGGCCTCATCAACGCCAGTGCTAGGTCTCAGTACGAGCCCTGGGACAAGCCTGCCTGCTCCGATCCTACTCACAGCATGCTGTCCAAGGATCACTTCACCAACGTTCTCCAGAGGTACGATCACACCAGGTTCCTGAATCATGTACACAGCTGACAGTTTCCGCAGCGTGAGTGGCAAGATTGCCGTAACCATTCTCCAGTACTCCGTCCCACGCATCCTTTACGCCTGGGAGAACCCCGGTGTCCCCGTCGACGAGGTCCTGAACGACATCCTCCGCACCCTCCACCACCCCGCCATCCGCGACGACAACGTCGAGATTCAGCGCAACATGTTCAAGACTGTCAAGGACTGGGCAGACCACCACCCTCGTCGCCACGAGCTCAACCACCTGCTCTCCTCGCAGTCAGTCAAGGACCACAAGAACCACATCCAGGACCAACAGCAGCACGGATCCCGCAGCGTCGGCGGCGACAACGGCTGCGGTGGCGGTCTCGGCCACAGCAAGACGAGGAACGGCCTCTGGGGCCAAATCAAGACCCGTGACATGAATGCTCTTGAGGGTCGCGACCAGCAGCCCATCCCCTCGTCGGCCCCCACCACCCGCCCTGACTACTACGGTCGCGGCGAGGAGCCGTCTCACAGCTACCAGGGCGACAGCTCCGGTGCCGCAGCCAGCTACTACGGCGGCGGCGCCTCCGAAGCTCCTCCCCAGCCTCGTTACGACCAGGGCCCTCCTCAGCCTAGCTACGGTCAGCAGCCCAGCTACGGTCAGCCGCCCAGCTACGGTCAGCCGCCTCCTCACCAGGGATACGGCCAGCAGCCGCCCCAGCCAGGACAGTGGGGAGGTGCTCCCCCGCCCGGCCAGTACGGAGGTCCCCCGCAGGGATACGGAGGTCCTCAGGGATATGGAGGTCCTCCCCAGGGATACGGAGGCCCGCCTCAGCAGCAGTACCCTCCTCCTGACCAGTATGGACAGTACCCTCCTCGCCCTCAACAGGGCGGCGGTTACGGCGGCTACCCCGGACAGAGGTACTGACAGGAAGAATTGACTTTGATGGGAGACGGGCGGGCTATGGTATGCTGTAGAAGGTTCTATGACAGCGGCAGGGAGGAGTTTGCAGTAAACGACAGGTTGATGACGCAACGTGAGTTTTCAGAAAGGAGCCAAAAAGGGGCACATTATCAATACACGTAAGAGTATGCTTAAGTCCTGTAAGTCCGCCCCGTGTGTCCTGCCAGGTATCAATATCTATGTCTACGCCGCAGGCCAGTAGCCAAGTGCCTGCTAATCTCATCTTCCCCGACGATCACCGCCTGCCCCTGCGCGGATCGAGAGCTTCAGCCCTCCGGATGTCGCGAATCTCCTTTGTGCCCAAGCTGCCAACACCACCCTCGGAGCGCCGCTCCCACCCGCCGAGGCGTACAACGAGGCACGTGGCGTTGTCGCCGTTGGAGGATACCTCAGTGGCGTAGTTGACTACATCCTGGGCGCCTTGCTCCGGGGTGCGGGCCTCCTTGATGACGTCGACAATCTCCTGGTCGCTCAGGTCGCCAGACACACCATCGCTGACGAGGGCGATGAAGCTGTACTGGGCAGGACCTAGCTCGACGCGGGTGACCTCCGGCTCGGCAGAGACGCCGATGCGTTTAGAGCGCATGTCGCCAAAGGCGCGCGAGTTGGCGAGGCCGGCGATGCGCTCTTCGCCAAAGGAGTCGCCCGAGACCATGGAGCCGGCTGGTGCGTAGCGGCGGAGGCGGCGCTCTTCACCGGGCGCGGAAGGGTGGTGGTCAGAGGTCAGGGGCTGGGCGAGACCGGTGGCCGTGTCGCAGAGGAGAACGCGGGTGTCGCCGACGTGGGCGACGAGAAGGGTCGACTGGGCGTTGGGGTTCCAGAAGGGAGCGGGCGTCGGCGTGGAGATGAGGACGACAGAGGCCGTCGAGCCGCCCTTGAAGCGATCAGGTCCTCCGATCTTGTGACCCGATGGTGGGACGTGGGGAGCGCCCAGGATCTCGTCGTTGTTTAAGGGCATGTCGCTGGCGTCGTCGGGGTCGGGTTTCCGGGCCTGGGCGGCGACGAAGTCGAGGTCGGCGCGGAGGAAGGCGTACATAAGGACAGACTCTATGGTGATGCCGTGCATGTCGTCGCCCTCGCGCGAGGCAGAGATGTTGAAGAACTCGGGGTTGAAACGGCGAAAGTATCCGCCGACGATGTTCTTGTACTCCTCCAGCAAGTCGTTTTCCAGCTTGAAGGCCTGAGATATGCTGTCGACACGGGCGGCCACAGGCTTGACGCCTCTAACGGGTCCGCCGTGACGCGGCTCCTGGACGCGGCCGTTCTCGTCTTGGACCGGCACTTTGAGGTCATCCTTGACCTCGTCTTCGGACCGCATTCGTGGAGGAGCGGCGGCCTCGGTCTCTTCGTCTCGTCTGTCCGAATCGTCCTGTCTCTTTTCCAGACTGCTCTGCAGACCAAACTCGACGGCGGCTTGCTCTATGTAGCCGTGTAGTTCGTCGCGCAAAAAGTCGGAGCATTGGGAGCCGCCGTGGCCGTCGAAGACGCCAAAGTAGAAGATCTGCGGGTCGCCGTAGGAACTGTCGGCCGAGGTGGCCTCGTTCGACCGCTGCACCTGTTTCCGCTGCAAACTGATGGGTGCCCGCTTCGCAAAGGCAGGCATGGCAATGGTGCCCGCCTGGTTGGTATCCTCGTTGTAAGACCGCGTCCCCCTCCCTGATGCGGCACCAAAGTGGTGTTTTGCGCGCCGCAGAGGGATTCGTACTACTGTCAAGTCCTTGCTGGGCATATTAAGTGGCGGAGCGACGGGGACAGAGCCTGCCACGGGTGTATGAGGGGTGGACGCATCGCGGGGAAGCTTGTGGCCTGGGCCGATTGGGCGAGAGTCAGGGTGAAGCGACGAGGAGGGAAGGTGTGTGACAAAATAGTTATGAAAGTCTCGTCGGCTGAGAAGGTTGATATTTGGAGGCGCATCGTGGGCGCTCATGGTCGTCGCTGTTCGTCTGCGCCCCCATGACGGGCCACTCGTTCTGGTCAGGGAATGCTGCCGTGGTCGAGACAAGGTGAGCGACGTTGGGCTCCGGGTGTCACCGTTGACTTGGTGGACAGCCTTTCGTTGTGACGAGAGGGCGGCATAGTGTATTCTGTTCCATAGGTCGGCAGATATCGGCAGCCGTGCGGTGGCTCGTCCTCGATTGTGCGCCGAGTGTCGCAGCAGCAGTCGTCGCGCAAGGTTCGCCATTGTTGCTGTGCGGGTGTTGGTTGAGGGGGCTCAGAGCGGCAGGAGCCGCATCACGGCGATCGGAGGTCGTGTAGCTGGGCGATTGCTTCTGCGCGATATGCCATGGACTGTGTGCAGTGTATCAGATGAATTGAGCGACTTCTTGGAAGGGATTCGGGTATGTGGTGAGTCGCAAATTCGACGAGGGGATGCAGGCGTTCGGAATCAGACGTAGGTGGTCGGGCGTTGTGTTCGGGCGGGAGAGGTGTGATGACGCAGCACGCTATTACGGATGCCAAGTGTTGCTGAATCCAACGTGTAGTAATAGTAGGCACGGGCGTCGCAGAATTGATTGTAGGTGGAAGTAACCAAGAGGAGTCATCGATCGGTTGGAACAGGGTATGTGTTGTTTGTCGCTTGTGAGGCCTGAGACGTGGCTCGTGATGGAAGCTTGAAGGTAGTGGTGGTCGGAAGCTAAGGTGCAGTAGCCGGAGGTGTTCAAGGGATGGGAAATGGGATGTGCCATCCATCGGGCACTGCGACTCGTGGCTCCCCTCCTCCACTGTCATGTCGCTGCTTTTCCGAGGGGTGTTTGCAGGCAGCCACTTGGAGGGGACACCACCAAGCAACGACCCCACGTTTGTCCCGCTAACCGTCAACGTCAACTTCAACGCTTTTCACAGTTCAAATATCAGACATCATTATAAGCGCCTCCTATCACTTCCCAGGCAACTGTCGCAGTATACATACGAAATCCCGGAATCTGCCCGCCCCCATCTCATCAGTCATTCTTCCATGCCTGCTTGAACTCCAGCTCATGTTGCCCCTCCTCTCAGCATCCAGAGGCTGGGATGGAAGAAAGCGCTCCTGGCCAAGATGGTGATACGCCAGATCTACCTTCAAACAAGCAGACGGATGTGGTCAACGTCTCTGAAAGTGGAGATGTCGTCTTAAACGTCAAGTTTCTCGCCTCGGCGGATACCGTCCGGGCTGCGAGGCGGGCATACCAGGCCGCTATCAGAAAACCCGGCGCCCCAAAGATTGCGGAACCCAACCTGAAGCCCGAGTTCCACGTCGCCTACCGAGTCGACCTGGCCGTACTGAGACAACACTCGAAGTACTTTGACAACCTCCTTGGAAACACTCAGTTCGCAGAGGCCAAGCTTGTTGAGGAAACCCTCGCCGGCATCAGGGACATGAAGCTTGGCCCCGCAGAGGTTGATGCCTCTTCACTGCCCTGGATCTCCATCACGGACGATGACGAGGCCACAAAGTCCATTGGCCGCGAGAAGGCTTTTGAGGACATGTTGAGGATTCTCCACGGGAGGCCTGTCAAGACCGGCGCCAGCAACATCAGCATGCTCCATGTCATCACCATGGCCATACTCTCCGATAGGTTTGACTGTCAGGCTCTTGTCTCACGGTATCTTGCCCATAAGCTCAAATTCAAGTGGCCCATGACGAGCAATAGGCCCCTGAAGGCCGATGGTTCTCATGCGTCTCTGGCTACTGAGCAGGTGCTACGCCAGAAGATCCTCGCATCGTGGCTCCTTGAGCAGCCGCTCAGGCTGCAGCACTCTACTCGAGAGATCATTATACGGGGGTCGTCCCGTTGGAGTGCTCTCGTTCCTGTCGAGGATCTTGATAAATCAGAGGTTTGGTGGGATCTTCCTGACGGCTTAGAGGGTAAGCGCACCCTCCACTTCCAAAGTACCAACACCACTGACATACGATAGGAGAACTTCAGTACCGCCGTGAGGCTATACTCAACACCATCGCCTCGATCCAGCGCCACTTTCTCGCCCTCTACTCCTCTCGTGAGCGACAGTGCCAGCTTGGCTATGACTCCAGCTCCGCATGTGACTCCTTCCAGCTGGGCCAGATGCTCAAGTTCTTCACCTCCAAGGACCTCGTGGCCCTTGTCGACTTTGGTCCCTCCTCCCTCGAGACCCTGCCCGATTCATCGACCCTGGACCTTGAAGACCTCCTCGCCGCCCTGCGCCAATGCCCAAACTACCAGATCGACAAGAACCACACAAACTGCGGCCTGCGCACACGGCTTGAGCCAATCGTCGAGTATGTCCAGACCATGCTCTCGTCCGCGGTTGTGGCCGTGTCATACGCGGAATGGAAGAAGAACCGCGCCGCGTGTTCCTGGCTCGAGGCTGCCGAGCTGCGCGCCGAGGGCTCCTTAGACGGTCAAGGCACCTTTCGATTCACGAGGGGCCTGGTGACCGACCAGCGACTCCGGTACGAGGGTGCCCTGTATGCCGACAAGCTTTCCCGAGCGCTGTTCACAGCTGAAGCCTGGGACTGGAGTCCAGAGTACTGATGTGAGCCTCGCCCGGGGAAGTTCGCTCACCCAGGATGTCAATCAACACAGCAGGGACTACAGACTGATTTTGGATGAGTGAAGTTGAGAAACTAGGGGTAAATACTACAATTTCGTACTGCTGAATCTAAAATTACCTGTTCACATGCGACATGGTCCCTCCCCGAAACTCCTGACTCCGTGTGCTCCGGTCTTCCACGGCACCTCGACCATGGCTCTCCTAGGGCAACACAATCCCACAAAATAACCGTCGTCAAGTACGTTTTCACCCTGGCGTTGCAGGAGCACACTTGTAGAAGCGTAGTACTCCTTTCCACGATAGAACCTAACGGAAGAGGAAAAGGGCTCTTCCGTCACTGCGCCGCCAATCTCGAGGCATGGTCGAAGGGAGACGCATGCCAACGGCGCTGGTTGGCTGGCACTGATTAATGGGGGGTGTGAGTCTGGATGCTTAGGTCGACATCCAGACCCGCGAAACCCCGTGCTGTCGGTCTCTGGGTCCATGCCCGATAAGTGAGCCTGACAGCTTGTGCCTTTCCAGGCATGGGAAACAGCCCTTAAGCAGTCTTCTTCTGCCTGGGCAGACCCTGCTCCCTCCTGGACTGGACATCGCCCTCGGCGAGCCATCGTGATGCCTTGACAAGCTGCACGACATTGATTCCCTGCTTGATGGCCATGACAGGGGCGCTGATAATGGTGATGACCCAGGGCCAGGTCGAATCCATCTTGTTCGCGCGAGCCATCTCCAGGGCGGCCGCGCTGTAAGGGTTGGTGAAGATTTGGCTGAGGATGGAGCTGTTGACCTGAGCTCCGGCCTGGAGCGTAACGCCGGCTGGGGCGTTCAGAAGCGAGGGCGAGAGGTAGGGCGACGAGAAGGAGAGGAGGTAGAGGCCGATGAAGAAGAGCTCGTTGAGAGCGCAGCACACGAACAGGAAGGTCTGTAACGAGGGAAGGGGTCAGCTAGGCACAAGACGGAAGCAAACATGTCTGAAACTAACCTTGTTGGTGTAGTACAGGTTCAACAGGCGGCTACGGCTCTTGTCGACGTTCTTGTGGCTGTTGGAAGCACCGCCCATGGAAAGCGAGGCGTACATGTGAATGTAGTGGCTCGAAAAGTCCAAGGAGAGGAGCAGCTGGAAGACAATGGTCCAGCGTGGGAAAGCACATGCCAGGAACATGAGCAGACACGAGGTAGCGCAACGGTCGGTGACCATGTCGAGGACGGCGCCGAAGCGCGTCGACTGCTCAAAGACGCGAGCGGCATAGCCGTCGAGGGCGTCGAGAAGGGCGGATATGCTGTAGAGGAGGGAGCAGGTGCGCGGGTGTAGCGGCATGTAGTAGAGCGAGGCGATAGCCAGGACGATGCGGACGTAGCCTGCAAGGAGGGGTGTCACGGGTCAGCTTCCTTATCGGGGGGGGAGGGGATGGGAGGAGGGGGGACCCGGTCTGCGCGGGATGTAGGTATGCGACGTAGGACAGGAGAGGACGCACCGATGATGTTTGGCCAGAAGAGGAAGATGTTCTCTTGGGGCGTCTTGACGCTGAGGTCGTCCGAGGTTGCGTGGGCGGTGCCGTTGCCGTTGAGGAGCGTCTTCTGCTCGTCCTGGTCTGGTGAAGCGGCAGCCGCGGCGGCCGCTTGACGGCGGGTCTGTCGGGTGGACATTGTCGTCGGTGTCGACGCGCTTTCGAAGCAGGTATTTCCAGGGCAGGAAGAGTATCCCCGTGTGTGTCGTCGTCGTGCCTTGTGGCGGCAGAGTCTCGAGGCCTGGGCGTGACCCTGGGGAGGTAGGAAACCTGAGAGCTGACGGGACGGAGTCTTCGGAAGGGCCCCTTCAAGGTGTGATCGCAAGGCTCAGTGGCAGGGAGGGCGACGAACAGGGGGTGGACGGGTTGGAAAGAAGAGAGAAGACGCGATTGACGATGCTGACGGGTTGTAGGTTGGAAAGGAGAGGAGGACAAGGAATGAGGCGGAAAACGGTCGTCAGCTTTGGGATGACACAAAAGGCTGTTTGCTGGGCCAAAGGGTGTGTGGTTTCTTGTGTCTTGGCTGGTCGGCAGCTTTTCGTCAGACTCGGCGTCCCATCGCCAGTTGGAGCGGACCTCGCGCCCTCTTTTTTCGGGGCGCTCGGTGGAGTGACATGTCCTTATCCTGGCGGAATTTATCTGGGCGGCCGCGTCAGGGGGGTGAGTGCCAAGAGAAGACATGGAAACCTGGCGCGCTAAAGCGGCACGATAAGGCACGGTGCCCCCGAGCATGCCGGCTGCAGGAAGGGAGCACCGTGGGATTGATACCCTTGCCAGTTTAGTCAGCGCGAGTGGTGGCATGTTTCTGTGAAGAAGGCTCGTGGTTGAAGCCATCATCCTCGACTGGCGTGCGCCTTCAATGCCTCAATGCTTCATGCTGATGCTTCAAGCTCAATATCTGTGGCCTCTGTCGACCAAGCTTCAAAATGTTGATACCTAGGTATTTTATGCCGTCCCAACGCCACTCGGTTTCCCGTTCCCTTTGCCCGTCCAACCCCATCTGAACACCGGCCCAATGTCTGTCGACCTCTATCCCGGAATTTTCCTTCGGGGATGTAAATGAAGATTGCATGCTCTCACTCGACACTCGGAAGCGCACCCACCACCTTGGTTATGAAACGAACGCAACATCCCAACAACGACGAATCGTTTCTCTCTCCCTCCCAAGACTAACTACGAAATGCCCGCGATGCGCCTACGAAGTGCCCGCGACGCGCTGCAGGTAGGCTTTCCACGCCCTAGATCGGTACCTCTCGGCCTCGGACTGGGGGTCTGCGGCCTTGATGATGCCGCGTCCCACGATGATGATGTCGGTGCCGCAGAGGCCAATCAGCTTCTGGGGGGTATTGTACTGCTGTCCCTTGCCGTCTCCCGCGACCACGCCGTTCTCCTCCTCGCCCTCCGGCGGCAGCTGGCATCCGGGGGTCATGTGGATGAAGGTGTCGCTGGGCTCCGAGTTGAGGCATTCCTGGGCGACGTAGCCCATGACGAAATCCTTGTGCTCCCTTGCGGCCTCGACGCAGGCCTGGGTGTACTCCTTGTTCATGAAGTTGCCGGCGCTCGACATTTGGGCGAGGATCAGGAGACCTCGGTCTAGCGGGGCCTCCTCGATGCCGGCGTAGACGAGGTCCTCGCCGTGCGACTCGTGCCGCGGGAATCTGGGCGAGGCGGCCGACTCGTAGTGCTGCGTCAGGGTGGTGACGGACACGATGCTACCCTTGCGTCCGTCGGCATCGCGGTGCGGCACCATGGGGTCGCCGACGCGCTGCGGCAGATCGTCCTCTGGCTCGTCAAAGCTCTCCGACTTGGGCGTGCCGACTGATACGGATGTTCTAACTTCGTATTGGTAGCGCTCACGCCATTTGGCAGCAGCTTCGGCCAAGGCTGTGACGGCGGCCTTGCCGGGTACCATGTTGACATTCGTGATATGCGCCCACTCGATGATGCGCGCCGAGCCGGCGACGTACTGCATCTGAACCGTGTTGCCAATGTCGCCAAACTTGCGGTCTTCAAAGATGAGGAAGCCGTGCTTCCGGGCCAGCTGCGCCAACCTCGCACCGGTGCCGGTGTGCGGGTGGAAGTCCCAGCCGGAGACGACGTCGTGGTGGGTCTTGAGGACGACGATGGAGGGGCCGACCTTGTCGGCGAGGTAGAGGAGCTCGCGCGCCGTGGACACGTCGGCGCTTAGGCAGAGGTTGGAGGCCTTGAGGTCCATCAGGCGGAAGAGGTAGGCAGTGAGGGGGTGGCCGGCCGTGGCGGCTCTGGCACCAAAGGTGGCCTTGAGCGTCTCGTGAGGCGTCATGGCGATGTGCGGGGGGCGGAGGAATGGATTCGAAGGGCCCGGGGTGGTGATGGAAGGTAGACAGTCGTCCCTGTCGGAGCTGACTTTTGAGGGTATTGCGCAAGTCGATGCTATAGACAAGGTTCGAGTCTGGCGCGTTGGACGAGCGAGATGCGGGGGATGTTCGCGGTAGAAGAAGTAGACTCGACGCGCGCGGGGGACGTGGAGTGTGAGGGGTGACTCGGATGAGGGGCGCAGGCGAGACGAGGGGCGTAAATGGCCTGACGTTGCCGGCTAGACTGGACAGGAATCGGTCGAGGCTCCGTGCAGTTGGTGTGGGCTCGGATGCGCCTCCGTTCGGTGTGTGCGAGCGGGCTAGCGACAGGGTAAAATACACAAGGAGGGGAGGAGGTTTGATGATGAGAAAAAAGGTGCGAGCCAGCTGGGATGTGCAGTGGATGGGGGGACGTGGAGGATGGGCGGGCTAGCGAAGACTAAAGAGGTGTGTGTGTTGTGTGGTGGGGGCCCTTCAAGTTCGGCGGACCAAATGGTTGGGACTGGGAATGGGAGGTCGCGATGTGAACCCTTGCTCGTTGAAGCTTTGGTTCTTGGATCTCCGGAGTTGACACCGAAGCCGAGGCACAAGACTGAAGACGTAGGTCTTGATGACGAGTACTTGTGTAGACGGTCAGGTAATAAGGAGAAGCTACATGGTGGTTAATTTAGGATCGGGGAGACGGGGGGGGAGGATGGGAAGCTGCTGATATAGTTGAGGTCCGACGGCAGATTCCGGCCGCAACCCAATGCGAGATGCCAGGATGGAAAAAGTTCAGGGTCCATCCACCTGAAGTGGTCATCTCCAAGGACGGGAAGGACTCAAGCAATTCCCCGTCGTCATGGGTCCGGATGCTGGGGTTTCAAGGAAAAGAAAGACAACCCACTGATTCTCACTGCCCGTCTGTTTGATTTCCCCTCGAAGACGACGACAAACCGCCGGCCGAGCGTCCCTGGTGGTCAGTTGTCATTTTGCCCTCGGACTCGGATGCCAGGGGGCTGGCCAAGCCGCGGCCTCAGGCTGGGCGACGCCAATTCCCAGCACAGTCTAGCAGCCTACCAGGCCCGAGTCGTGGGGACGGGACAGTGACTGAACCCTGGGTCTCCGGGGGACCTCCCGGCTTCCGGATCGGACATCTGCCCCCCATCCGCCATGGCCCTTGCCAATTCCATCCAGGGCATGACGCGATGTCCTCCCAGAAAACCTTCAGTCATGAGAGACATTGCAGAATAACTGCCGTCGCCTTTGCTTGTTCTGTGTCTCAACCTCGTCCCAGGAAGGAGATTGACGGGGCAAAACCCAGGCGCAACCTGCTGCAATCTGACTGGCCCTGGAGCAGCCGGCCGTCGGGAAATGTCTCTCCCTCGACGCCACGACAGGGGGCGAAACAGACCCGACAGCTCTTACAGGCAAGTGCGGAAAGTGCCAGTGTGCAGAGAACCCTCCGTTCCCGTACCGTCCTTGAAGAACCAACGGCCTGTCAACAGCCGCCCCTGAATTATTGAGATCTGATCTATTTGGAGCTACATGAAAACCTCATTACATCACATCACATCACACTGCCCACGGGGGTCGGGGTTTTCTTTCGTCTGCCTAAGGCAGGCGCGAAAAGCCATGCATCGTACGATGGTGCTGAGCCACAAGATGGGATGTTCTGCCCAAATCCCGGGTATTCAATTCAGCAGGCAGAATGTCTTGCAAAAAGGATTTGAACGATGCCAAACTCGGCATCTCCTGCATCTGTCTTTCTGGGACGCACATCCGGACCGCAATTGACCAATGCTAACCTTTTGAAGGGCCGCTTTCCACGGCACTGATCTACTCCCCAGGCCCATTGAGGAATGGGGTCCCTGTACATCGCAGATCGCACGTACTAGTGTCGGCCAATGCACTCACACTGTGAGTAAGAAAGTTACCAAATACCCGACGAACCCCACGCCTATACTTTCGGCCTGCAAGTAAGCATCTTGCCACCGAAATATGGAAATCTCAACCCAGGCACATCGAGATTTTGCCCCTGGGAGCTGTAGCAGGATGATGCCCGGACTTAGCATCACCGAAAATCGGACTTTGCGAGGTCTCGGCCGATCAAAGCCCGCCTAATAACCTCCAATGCATGCTGACAATCGCGGCTCTCTATGTTCGTTCGGTCTGGTCTCCCGTTCCCGTCGATCGAGTACCTCATTACCCCGCCACCTGAAGAACCTAACTCAGCTACTACACAGTGCCCGTCGCACCCATTCCATCTGCTTCGTCCACCTCAGTTTGCAAGCAACCGACCGACCCTGGTCGCGGTGACCGATACATCCAACTTCCTCCTCAACCTTCACTCGACATCACCACATACGCCTCCACCCGGCCACGGAGCACATTTCCATCGCGCATCATCAGCTACATGCGGCGAGCATCTTACATCGCCTGAGGACGCCCTACACAACAAATAGCAGCCGTCCTCGTACACCTCGGACACCCGCGATCGCCACCGATTGACGCCTCCACCCCGAGAACCCCGACGACGTCAGCGCCCATGGACATCGACGATCGCAGGAGCCTCAGCTCCAATGAGGCCACCAGGGACGGTGAAAGTCGCGATGGTGGCAGGGTGCGCAAGCGCAAGAGACTCGTCATCTCCTGCTCCGAATGCCACCGTCGCAAGCAAAAGGTACGCTCGCCTCTTCTCGTCTCTCCCGCCTCTAGGCCGCATCGCTAACCAGAACGTCTTGATAGTGCGACCGAGGCCTTCCCTGCGCAAACTGCAAATCACGAAACAAGGAATCCGCATGTCACTACGAGGCCGGCGCTGCGCCTTCCGAAAAGGAGCGTCGCAAGTCTCCCCTCGAAACCGAAGATCAAGACCGTCGCGGAGGCCAGACTCTCCCACCATTTGAAAGCCTCTCGACCGCTGCCGCCAATTGGGGATACTCGCAGGCGGGCGGATCAACACTAGGGTTCCTCAAGAAGATTGAAACCGTCAACGGCGAGACCGGCTTTTCGGCTGCTTCGATGCCGCCTGCGGACGACGAGTTCGCCGTAAGGGAACGGTACAAGTCGCTGATCCGCCAGCTTCCCGCCAAGAGCTACATCCAGCGACTTGTGGATGTGTACTTCAACGAATTCAACGAGTATGTTTTGCGATCCCATCTCCTGTCAACCTGTGCGCCGGCAGATGCTCCCCCTTTCCGCGCTCCCCTTGACTTGGGCTGACGTCTGTGAAAGCACATACTTTGCTTTGGATGAGGATGTCTTCAGGGCGCAGCTAACTGATTGGAACAACTTGCCCTTCACCGTGCTGTCTTCTGCCGGTCCCCAGGGCTTGTCTCCCGATCTCAGAGTCTTTCCAGCACTCCTTTTCCAGGTCCTCGCCATGGCACTTCTGGTCCTGACGGATGAACCTCACGAATTTTATGACCACTTGAAGTACGCCGGAAACATGACCTTTGAGGACCTTGCAGCCGACTACAGCGACTCGGGTGTTGGCACGCTGACGCTACTTGGCAAACGACAAATCACCTTGACCACTGTGTGAGCAATGCCGCCCTTTCTGTAACCCCAGCGCCGAAAGACTGACTGGAGTGATCTACAGGCAAGCGGGCTTTTTACGTGCCAACTACCTTAAGTACACTGGAAAGGTCACTGAATCGGTAAGATGACCCCGTTGCGGCGGTTGGATGTGTCCACGTAATCTGACGTTGTCCTAGTGGCACTCCATCTCAACCTCTATCAAGGATGCCCAAGAAATTGGCATGCACCGCGACAGTCTCGACCCTCGTCCCGCGAGTAACGCGCTAGAAGATGTCCTGGAGAACCAATGGCTAATTCAACGGAGACGGAGAATGTACATGACGCTGCTAGTATGGGATGTGGTAGGTTGCATTACTATCGTCAGCAAGACCCCAGCGCCCTTTGCTAATCACCCTCTCAGCACTGTGGTGTTGTTCTTGGGCGGCCAGGGACCATCGACTGGCGATCCGGTATGCTCCCTGCTCCTTTCGCTCCAACACTCACTAACACGATCTTGCAGGTCCACCGACATTACCCGTGGATGCCCCCATGCCCAAAGACCGGCGGCAAACACCAGTGGTGATTCGGGATGAAGAACGAGATCCCCCTACGCCAGTCACAATGCAGATTGCCCTCTACCACCTGATCCAGCCGCTGGTGAAGGTTCAGGAACTGGAACAAGACGGGCCATGTCCCAAGAGCTACGACAAGGTAGACCGCGTTCACGAGATGACCATGAGGATCTACGAGGAGATGCCGCCATATCTTCGCCTTGACAACCCGGACACGAGATGGGACAATCATCCTGCCTGCAAGTGGGTGCCAGCCGCGCGCAACTTTACCGCGCAGATTCACTGTAAGCAATTGCACAGGTTTTGGGGAGGGGATAAGACTGACATCTGCCATAGACTTTGACTTCATTGCTGTTCACAGACCATACGTGTTTCATCGGAAGCGCAGCCGGATAGAAGCGCTTCACGCCAGCATGCGAATGCTCGACTGCCATCTTGAAACCTTCAGGGGGCTTGATCCAAAGACATACAGGAATTTCCTTCTGTTTTTCGGCAGTTTTGACGCAGTTGTCATGATGGCATCCATCTTCATCTTCTTCCCGAGGGAGCATATAGACCTGGCACCCAAAGCACTGGTAGAGTTTCAAGAGACGCAGGCACGCTTTGGTAAGATCTCGTCGTCCCCTTCTTTTTGTCTCCCTCCTGCTGACAGAAGAAACAGAGGCCATTGGCGAGCGCAACAAGCTGGCAAAGGCAGCTCGGGGCGTTCTTCAGGCGATATACGTCAAGTTCAAGAAGGCCATTGAAGGCCAGGGACCTCCGATGAGCGTCTCGAGCGGTCACTCGACCATCGACAGCCCCGATTCAGGTCGCGACTCAGCCTGCACCATGGGGACAAGCGTCGACATGCACCTCAGCAATGCCCCCGGCCTGACACCGGGAAGCAGCAGCAGCCAGTACACGTCCCCGGCGTCGACCATTCCGCGTAAGATGGAAGACCCATCTCAGTACCTAGCGCAGCCGGAATGGGGAATGGCGGGCAACCTGAACTTCGACTTTAACAACATGGCACCCCTCTTCCCGATGGGCGACATCATCTACAACGATCTGACGTCGATGGACAACTCGATGAACTGGGGCGTAGGGGCTGCAGCGGCCGCGCCGGTCCCGGCGTTTGAGGGAGACTTTGGAGGAGACAGCTTCTGGAGCTTGATGAACCAATACAACCCGGGGCCGATGTGATCATGGCATTGAGCAACAGCCATGTCGTCGGTACTCCGGGAGAGAAACGACGAGACACGACAGACACAAAGCAACACCGTAGAGCGCAAATTTCAATCGCGTTCAATGTACTCGTCGCTGGGTGAAAACTTGATCAGTTCATGGCAGGGGCTAGGCCGGGCCTACAGTTGATCAATATGCAGTAGCTCAGGAGGTGAGGAAATCAGGTTGCATTGCAGCAACCGGGGCTCTGGTCCTCCGGGGCCGGATTGGGCAAAAGTCCAACGACGGGGCTTGCGAACCCATGACGAAAGGGCCGGGAAGACCCATATAAACCGGCTCTTGGTATCGACACTAGCAATCTCATTGGTGCCAGCGCGGCCGCTAAACCGAATAAGAGCTAGTGCGGCCCCCCCTTCCGCGATGGCCGACCGAATGGCAATCCAGTATCCCATGGCCAAGACCGAGCTGGTGCGAGTACAAATGATAGGGACAAGGTCATCGGATGAAGGCAATCAAGAACTCATATTCCATCCACCTGGGCCTCAGGACGTTTTATGTCGATTGACAGTGTCTGATGGATGTCCAGTTGGATGCCCAGAGTCGGGAATCGAGGCTCCCAAGCACGTTTTGGCACATGCCAGAGGCTCCACGTCAGGGGCAAGAGATAGGAGGCCCCACGGGCCGGAGACGACGCCGGATGGCAGATGCGGCGCGCATTGCTGCAAGCCGCCCTGACCCCTGCGTGCGCCTTCCCAAAAGTGAACCGTTCACGGCACAAACTGGAACTTTGCCCAGACTTTTGCTGTCCACACCGATCACTTTGCGGCATCAACGCAATTTCCATGCCATCCCCATCCTTTGCCGCGAGGGCAGCACCTCGCTTCACCCCCAGGACTCCTCTGCCCGCTGGCTAGTCGACTGATCCCGGGACGCCGCTTTCGCCGAGCGAGCCCACCTCCCCACAGCACCACTGTACCTCAATCCACGTCTCAATGCTCTGCTCTGCTGGTACCACCTCACTGAAGCCCCGGCCTCCTTTTTCTTGGCTTCCTCGTCCCAGTCCCCGTCTGACGGAGACGCTCCACGCCAAGTTTCCAATCCAACCCTTTCTCTCCTGCTTGTCATCTTCTTCCTCCCTCCCCACCCTCCTTCTCAAAAGTTGTGCCATTCCCTCCTTTTTTGACTACAGGCCCCCTTTTGGAAGATCACCACCCTGTAGACCGCCGCGGGTTGTGTCTGTGTCGTTCGTTCGCGCCCCCCTGAGAGTAGTCGAACTTTCTCTCTCCGCCGTCGCGACCCGCCGACCGGCCGAACCAGCTTTTTGCCTGCTGCGTGCGTGTCTCGGCCTCGTCCCACGTCCCGCCCCCTTTCGCCTTGCTTGCGCGGCCTGAACGCAACAACCCCTCTCCCGCTCTCTTCCCGATCGCCAGCGTTCGTCTCTGCGAAAACAAAGACGGGACGACTCGAGACGAGATGATTCCTGGATTGCTGCGCACCCGCGTGGCTGCCGCCTGCGTGGCGGCCGTCATGGTCCTCATGTTCCTTGCTGGCCTGGCCCAGCAGCAGAACTACTCGTTCAACGTGCCTTATCTGTAGGTTTTACTTTTACCACCCAACCCAAAACTAGCCTCAGACAATCGATCGTCAATCGCGCCGCCTGCGCATCTGGGGTAATCGTCAGAATGCCAGGGCGAGCCATGCATTCTTTTGAGCCCGAACCAGTCGGCTAACCACGACTTTTCTCCGCCCGCAGAAACCAGGCGACCGGCATGGTCGAGGGCTCAGCGCTCGCGCAGAACGAGATTGCGCTGCGCGACTTCTACATCCAACACATGACACTACCCCGAATCCCGCTCAACTCGACCGTGTACAAGCCGCATGGCGCTTATGAGTGGAAAATCAAGGAGGAATATGAGCTGCTGTGGGAGAAGCCTCTGGGCAAGCAGCTTTGCATCTTTGACCTCGACAACCGTCCCTTTGAGCAGGAGGGCGAGATCTTTGGGCCCAAGACCCTCAGCTGGACGGACAACCCCGTCGACATGCACGGCCTGTCGCTCGGCGTCCTCCAGCACTGGCTCTATGGTACGCGCCCGCCCCAGCCATGTTTCCTCTCTTGTCGCGTGACCACCACTAACGTCTGCCTGCACAGCCAAGATCCACGGTTACAAGTACTACTACGTTCGCACCGGCGAGTTTGAGGACCGCCGCGCCTCGTGGAAGAAGCCCTCCGTCCTGGGACAGATTCTGAAGAAGCACCAGACCTGTGTCTACATGGATTCCGACGCCATCTTCAACCACATCGACCTGCCGCTCGAGTGGCTCATGAACTACTGGAACATCGACAAGAACAACAACTCGGTTGCGTTGGCTATGGACCCCAAGGCCGAGCACAACGTCGATAAGCAGGGCAAGCTGTACGATAACACCGGTTTCATGATTGTCCAGAATCGCCCCGTCACGTTCAACATGATGGACGACTGGTCCGTCTGCGCCGACGAGGGCGGCAAGCACCCCGACTGTGTCGAATACCGCACCGTCGCTTTCGGCCGCCCCTCCGACCAGGGTGGCTTCGGCAACTTTATTCGTTACGACTACAAGGACCACGTGAAGGAGCTCCCTTGCTCCGAGGCCAACGGCTTCCCCGAGGACCGCTCCGAGTGCATCGGCACCTTCATCAAGCACCTGTGGTCCGGCAAGAACGAGCTCATCAAGATTGCTATTGGCGAGCAGCTCCCCGGAAAGTTCCTCGAGATCTTCCACAAGCAGATGATGAGGGAGAAGGACGACTTTTACCTGACAGAAGAGCACCTGATGAGCGATGCGTGGCTGAAGGAGCGTGTGCGGTGATACCCCAGCGAGATACCAAAGTGCGGAAACACAAAAACAGCATACTGGGAGCCGCAAGGGGTGGACCAGGCGGTGCCATAAGACTCTTTCAGGAGCTGGCATCAAGGGGACACCACGAAGACGGGTATTCCATGGGAACTAGCACGGCGTCTTGGGTTCTGGCACAAAGTGCTTATTTGCTTATTTTCTCTTCTCGGGGCATTTTGTACTAGTAATACGCAAATCAAGCCAGCGAGAGACTTGTACAGGCATAAACTAATGAGAGCTCCTGGTGACAGTGACAGCTTTGCTACCAACGCCTTGTTTGCAAGGGGCGGACGGGATATAGTGCCCTTCCCGTGGCCGGGATGCCCTGCGATGGCATCGACCTCAAGTTGATTGGACGGGTGCGCAGCACGTCACGATTAACGGCCGGAGAATTGTCTGGAGCAGGGGAGGCCTGGTATACGAGGTAATCGAGCCGCAAACTGAAGTTGGCGAGCAGCACGAGCCAGCTTGAAC
Organism: Plectosphaerella plurivora; assembly: GCA_020726575.1. Taxonomy (NCBI): domain Eukaryota; kingdom Fungi; phylum Ascomycota; class Sordariomycetes; order Glomerellales; family Plectosphaerellaceae; genus Plectosphaerella; species Plectosphaerella plurivora. The sequence continues at coordinate 36,233 of JAGSXJ010000036.1, forward strand.
AAGATCACTGCGCCACCGAGCGCGCTACAGGCGTCTTCTTCCGTTTGACGGTGCGTGTCATTCCCGCGTCGTGGGGCAGTGGAGGCCGGGCGTGGGCCGGGCTCCGCGAGCCGGGCTACCGATAGCCTCCCGTCTGTCGAGCAGACGTAAAAGGCATCGCGGCCGTCGTGTTGCGCTGGCGGCAGGGGACTGGAATGCGGTCGTGGGTAGGAGAAGTGTCCGGGCGGGGTAGTGGAGGAGCGGACGCCAGGGCTGTCAACTTTGACGGGGTCCACGTGGACCGGCGACGGCCCATCCAACCACGCGGAAGACGCACTGGGCCGTCCGGCTGGAGGAGGTACGGCAAGGCACGGTACTAGTACATGGCTGCTTGCTTGTAGAGGGCCATTTGTCACTTGGGAGGAAAGGTCGGGCGTGGCAAGGGAACACATGTTGGGAACGGAGTGTGGGTGAAGACGGTCCCCGGGGCAGCATTCCGCGCGGTCGTATGCAGAGAGAGCGGCATGGCGTGTTTTCCGGCGAGGTGATAGGGTCAGAGGATGGCTGGGTACCGGTGTGTGAGGGAGGTGATGTTAAGGATGAGCGTGCGGGAGTAAAGTACATACTGGTCTGTGTCAGGTAAGGCGTTCTCAGGTCAAGCTATCTCTTCTCAATTTGGCGTTCGGTAGAGACTTGATACCTGACTGGGGATGTCAGCTAGCCGCCCGTCAATTGCCGTGTGTAAGGGTCCAGTTCCACTTGTATATATTTCTGTTGCATGCTCGTTTGTTATGGTCGGAGGGCAAAGCCCAGAAACGGGTGATTGTTTTCCGTGTACTGCTTCCCAAATTCTGAAGTCAGTTCTTGAAAATGTGCTTCGCAAAGAACTAATATGACTTTAGTACCTGACTTGTCGAATTATTTAAAAAGACTTATTTCTTGACATGTCTGATTGCCAGAATATCCAGACACTGACCGCCTCGCTCAGCTCCCGCTGCCATGGGCGCACCAAGGTAGCGTCCCGTCGGGGCACTTGCACGATAACCTGGGGACCTGGCCAAATTTAAGTACATGCCCCCCACATGAGATACCTCGTCCATTCACTTCCAGTGCTCGCGCCGCGCCGCGCCCACAGTCAGCCTTGCCTTGCTGCAGATCTGTGCTGGCACGATACAGATACAGCACAGCACCGGCGCTCCCTCCCAGCGGCACGCAGCCGCCAACCAACCAACCAAACGACCCCCAACATTGACCATTTCACTCCCGTGCTTCCACGTCCCTTCCCACCCCGCGGTCGGTCACAACACCACCACTCTCCTAACAATCAGGCAGCGAAGGCCTTCCATCATCTTCTCTTCGCTTGTTTCCGCACTGCGCGCCGAGTTGCACTTTGATTTTCCCCTCCCCAGCGCCAGCCAATCATCCATATACCTACGTTGTACTTGCGACCTGAAGCTCGCGCGTCCCCGCCCCCGGCCTCGATCCCTCCACCCCTTCTCCCTCCCGCCCCAACTCATCACATCGACAGAGAGACGTCTCAGTTACCCGCCGCGCGCTTGGCCGGGTCAAACAGCGTTTCCTAGATTCGCCCTGATTATTAGGGCGGCGCGTGCTTTCAAGAAGTTCGTCAACTGCGCACGTCCCTCGACTGGTTTGGTCTCCCTACCTACCTAGTGTGGCCCCGGAGCACCCCCCTGTCATCCACTGGCGCTGCCAGTGAGTGCTGTACCTACCTACCTACAGGTACATTACAAGAGGTCGTCCGATCGTGCCTGCCCGCCCGGCACCTTCAGGTCCACGGGTTGTTCTGCTCCAGCCTCGACTTCCTCCAAGTCGAATTTCATGTGGCTCGCTCCTCTTCTTTTCCATCCCTCCCCCATCAATAACCTCTCATCCCGACCGTGGTCCGAGTTTGCTTTGGCCCCTCCCCAAGCTGTGGTGCCGGCCGACCATCAAACACACGCCCCCCGACTGGCCCAGCCCAGCGAGCCACAACACCTTCCCGAGCCCGATTGCCAATTTGTGCAAAACATCCCCCAATACACACTTCACTTTTGCCGTTCATACCACAGCGAAACACTTGCACTCCAGCGTTTCATTCACACCGCTCTCCACGCCAGTCTTTTCTCGCACTCCTGCACCGCACTGCTTTGTTGTACATTGCACGGTTTCCGAGTGTCAGGCAGCGCCTGGGTGATTGGTGTCGCCAGTGTTGTAACTTTTGCGTCAGACATTCTGTCTGTCCGCCCACCCCCCGCACAAAGCAACATGGCCGTCGAAGGCGAACTTATTATGTTCGCTGAGCGTTATCGTTCTGTCGTGGAGCAGCGCGAATACACTGATGAGTTGATCAAGGTAAGCAAGTTCGGGGGTCCTGAAAAAAAATCCGCCCGAATCCACCACCGCTCGACCCGGGCGCAAAGATAGCCCGAGATATCTCTCAGAGAGCATGTCGTCGTCGAGTCACTTATCTAACCCTCCTCAGGACCTATTTCTTCACATCAGCAGCCAAGACCAAAAGATCGCGGCCCAAGAATCCGAGTTGGCTTCACATATCTCCATCAACAGGGAACTTTCCACCCGTGTGCAGTCCTATGAAGAGACAAACCCATACATCCTTGTACTAATCGACGGAGATGGACTTCTTGTCAGTGAGCCCCAAACTAATCCTCATTCATACTCCCCTCTTTCTCCCGACCGAGTACTAACACTGGCTACAAGTTCAACGACGAATACATAAGACAGGGCGTCGAAGGTGGCAAGAGAGCAGCCCATGCTTTGCACAACGCCATTCTCCAAAAATGCGGTGACCTGACCGACAAAATCGAAATCGTTGCCAAGGTCTGCGCCAATGTCACCGGCCTCACCAGGGCTTTACTTCGCGAGGGTTCTGTCAACACCGACTACGACTTGCGAAACTTCAGCATCGGCTTCAGCCAGGCCAGGGCCTCGTTTGACTTTGTTGACATTGGCCACGGAAAAGAGAGGGCCGATGTCAAGATACATGGTAGGCTACCCAGCATGACTCGCTCGCCCTCCCACTTTCCTGACCTTGCGCTCACCCCGTCCAAGAACTCATCAGATGGCACCTGAAGAACAAGAATTGCAAGCACATGCTTTTGGGCGTCTCGCACGACTCGGGATACGCCTCTTTTCTCGACCATATCATCACCGATGATGATACATTGTCGCTCTTGTCCATCATCGAGGGCTACCCTACCGTCAGGGAGCTGCGCCAAAAGGACCTGAACATTATCCATTTCGACCACATTTTCCGCTCCGACAAAATCACGGACCGTGGAGGCCAATCCGTCATCACCAGGCGGACCAGCACCCCTCCCCCTCCTCCTCCTATCGTTGCCCCCCTTCCGGCCCCTCAACCACAGGCCTCTCCTGTGGTCGAGACCCCCGTGGTCGAGACACCGTCGTCGGACTCCTCCTCCACCTCCTCCGACGCCCCCAGCACGCCTCCCTCGTCATCATGGGCCACCGTCACCAAAAAGGCACCTCCCAAGATGACGTTGCCCCTGGCACATATGAACATTAACAACAATGTCAGCCGGCCTCCCTCGTCCGTCATTCCCAAGTCAGCCACGTGCAAAACATCTACGCCCGAATGGAACCCTGGTCCACGCGGCATCGATACGGCCATCGTCTGCAGTATTACCGTGCTCGAGAACATACGAAACCGCAAAGACAACGCAAAGCTCTGCAACAACCATTACCTGAGGGGTCCCTGCGCCAAAGGCAACGAGTGTGTATTTGAGCACAAGTACAGGCCCAACGAAGAGGAAAAGAAGGCCATTGCATTCCTCGCTCGCCAGAACCCATGCACCAAGGGCCAGGACTGCGATATTGCTAACTGCATTTACGGTCATCATGTAAGTACATCCCGCCCCGTCCCGCTCAACTCATTTGCTGATATCATCGTGAACAGTGTCCTACCGTGCGCGACGGTACTTGCTACCACCCATTCTGCAAGTTCAGAGTGGAGGAGCATCCTCCTGGCACAAAGTTCAAGAATGCGCACATCAAGGACAACTAATAACACACGTGCCTGGGTCACCACACATTGTCCATTTGATGGTTCGGCTGTTTGAGCTTGGCAGAAGAATTGTGTTGCTGATTTCATTCTCTCTCTTTTGCTGTTCTGGGCGCGACGGAAGCAACAGCTACCCGGGGTTTTGAGTGTATGGAATAGGCAGGCGATACTTGTAGCGTACCGGCACACAGATTGATAGCCGAAGAATTAATGCTCTCTTGCTTTCTACCTTGTGTTCAGAGTCGTGATGCTCCGCCCGTTCCTGTCACCCCGATAAGCACCAGCTGCAGGCCTTATCGCGCCGTCCCAAATATGGGGCAGTGGGCCTGACCACCCCAGGTCGCCAACCCCACCATCACTCCTTGGGTTGACGTCCAAAATACCACGACACTGCATCACGACCAACTCCCAGCTTGGCTCGTCAATGCCACCGCCGCAACAAGCACTCCCATAACGGAACCACCCCCCAAGACCACCGAGGTCCTTCCGATCGGCGAATCGACTTGAAATCCGCCGCGACCGTTTGGCGCGCCCCCCCCCTCCGCCGCCCACCATGTCCCACGCCCGAGTAGAAGAGGTGTCCGACTCGGACCTCGAAGCCTCAGACCCCTCCGAGGTCGATATCGACGACTTTGCCGACACGGACATCATCCGCCGCGTCGACCCCCAGCGCAACACCCCCGCGCAGTCAAACGTGCCATCCGCCTACTCGACACAACCGCAACAAGGCTCAGGCGGACCCACGCGGGGCTCTCTGTCAGGCGCCTCGCCCGCCGGCGGAAACCAGGACAACTTCCACACCACAAACGACGCGAAGCAGTACGCAGACTACCACTGCCTGTACCCCGTCTACTTTGACGCCACCCGCACGCGCGCCGAAGGCCGCCGCGTCGCCGCCGAGCTGGCCGTCAAGAACCCCCTCGCCCGCGAAATCGTCAACGCCTGCGCCGCCCTGCGCATCCCCACGCTCTTCGAGCCCGGAAAGTGCCACCCCAAGGACTGGGGAAACCCAGGCCGCGTCAAGGTCCGCATCCCCTCGGACGCCGATAAGGGCCGTCCCGCGCCGCCGCCCGGCTCCCTCCCCCGCGAGATCAAGAACAAGCACCACCTCTACCTCCTCATCGCCGAGCACCTGCGCGCCAACCCGGCCCACGAGAACAGCATCACCCTCCGCGCCCGTATCCAGGGCGTGCCCCCGGCCATCGAGAACGACAAGCCCTGGCCTCGTCCCGCCGTGCCCCGAGGATGGAAGATTGGCGAGCTCGTACCGTTCATCAGCCCTGCCATGACTGGCGGAGGCGTTAGCGAGAACCTTTTCAAGGATATGATGAAGGAGATGCAGGGCGGCGGCGACCCCATGGCCGCCATGATGGGCGGTGCGCCCGGTGGCGCTCCCGCTATTGAGGACAAGAAGAAGGGTAAGAAGGGCAAGGGTAAGGCGTAGGGGGCAAACGGGAGATGAACACAAAAATCACTCCTTGGGCCCTGCTGGCAAGAAAGGCAGTCATGACACGCTGCGGATATATCACCAGCAAGTAGCAAGCATACTTCATGAAATCACACGATCATCTGGCCCCAGAGACCAAGCATAAGCAGAGAAATAGGAAGAGTTCAGAGCATAGGGGGTATCTGATCCTGGTCGTACGTGTCTACACCGCCGCAAGCCGTCCCTGCACACCATCCCACTCGCGCGAGCCGACAATCTGCACGTCTCGCCCGGTGCCAGGGACCATCTTGCCATCCGCTCCAGGAAGCCGGATATGCAACCTGGCCGCGGCCGCGTTCCTCCTGATGGCCTCAATCTTCTTCTGCGCTCCTGACCCAGGCGCGGCGCCCTCCTTTCTGCGGCCTGCAATGACCTCGGACTTCTCCACGACCGAATCGCGCCATCCCCTCCACGCAGCGAGGTCCTCCCTCTGCTTGGCGGCGTGGTACTGCGGCGTGCTCTTGGCCGGGCGCCAGGCAAGCTTGTCCTTGGGCAGCGTGGCGAGGTCGTAGACCTTTGCGTTTGTCGCGAACCTGACGAGCTCGCCAAGGGCGTCGCGTCCTTCGGCAGCGACGAGTTGGCGGCGCTGCTCGGCTGCCGCGACAGGCTTGCGCAGCGGCTGTGCAAGCCAGTCGTAGTTATGCTGCTCCGTCGTGCGCGCGCGGCGGTTGTCCTCGCGGAGATACCGCACTGCGGCTTGCAGGCTGGCAATGTCGGACTTGAGGGCGTCCATTTCGCGGGCCGTTGCTACGGCGCGCTCCTGGCCTGATTTGGCGGCACCTGCATCGTTGGCGCCAGCAAAGGCCTTGCTGTCGCCGGCAATCTTCTGCCATTTATCGCGGTCGCCCTCGATGACCTTGAGTTCGCGATCCTGCTTCTCAATGTCCTCCTTGAGAGCAGCAGCACGCTGCTTGGCCGCCTCGATCTGGGCCTCGAGGTCGGCGATGCGGGATGCCTTGGATTGAGCGTCGCGCATGCGCGACTCGAGCGTCTCGATCTTGAGGTGAGCGGTGCTAAGGTTCTCATCGCGCTGCGCAATGGTCCGACGGGCTTCGTTGTGTTCCTCCTTAAGGCGACGAATCTCCTCCTCGGCATCGACAGGAATGGTCTTGAGGGCCTTGAGCTCCTCGGCGCGGAGCTTCCAAGGCGCAGGCTCCATCTCGAATTCTTGGGCCTGGGCGAGATCAGTGCTGAGAGCTGCCAGATCCGATACTTGTTGGGTGATGAGGCGAAGCTTGGTCAGGTACGTGCCGAAGAGGTCAGACTCATTGGACGATGTCGCAGTCATGGCCGACTTTTGAATCATGGTCTGAACCTCGAGGTACGTATACGGCTCCGTCCTGCCCTCTTCGTGCAGGAGGCCATGCATATCAAGGCCGATCTGGCGGGCGAGCGATGCAAGGTCTCTGGTGGCAGCTTCGCAGCGCTCAAAGGCCTCGAGGGTGCCAGCATCCTCTTGCAGGGAGAGAGACCTGGTCTTGAGGTCCTCCAGAGCCCGAACGGCCTTGCCAGCAACGACCTTTGTGCTCCGAGTCTGGCTAATGGCAAAGTCGGACCTCCTACCGAAGTGCTGAGCTGCGTCGTCATCATCGCCAACCGCGGGGATGACCCTCTGAACCATGCCTCGTGTCGTGGCCATGGTTGTGGCGGCAGACTCGAGATGGCTCTGCATGACCAGGGCCCTCATGTGGATGTCGTCTGCAAAGCTTTGCAGGCCCTGGGCAATGTGAACCTCGGCAAGATGGGTCATAAGGGCAATGGTCCGCTGCAGCTCTGTGGCACACTTCGCCTCCTTCAGCTCGTCGCGCCTGAGACCGTCGATCCATGCGTTGAGGGCCCTCTCCACGGGCTCCAGCTCGAAGAGTGCATCGGCGTAGCGCTGGAACTGCTCCATAGAGCAGTGGCTGATGGCGTTGATAAAGCGATCGCACATGGCTGCGACCCAGGCGAGCTTGTCGATGGCATCGCAGCCGGCAAAAACGTCGTCCTCGTGGCCGGGATGCGCCGAGCTGTTGACGCGCTCCTTGATGAAGCTCTGCAGAAGACCGGCCTTGAAGGAGAGCCTCTTGAACCGGAGAAGAGCCAGGACAGAGTCCCGGTCCTCCAGGTAGGTCTCGGGCAAGAACAGCTTGACAATCTCGAGGTGTTGCTCGGCCTCCTGGGCATCCAGGCGCCGGAGCTCCAGGTCGATCGTCTTGACCTGGGTCTTGGCGGCAGAGATCTGGAGCTTCATGTTCAGGTCCATCATGGCGCGCGACTTATTGTCGAGCTGCTCCGATTCGGCCTCGGTGACGGCATGGGACGCGCGCATGTCCTCGAGATCGCTCTGGAGGCTCGTGACCAACTCCCTGAACCTTGACAGGGTGTACTCCATGTCGCCGAGAGCCTCTTCCTGCTGGCCGGCGCGGCGGGCCTGCTCGGTGATGACAGAGTCCTTGAAGTCGAGGTCCTCCTGCATCTCCTTGGCGTTCTGTACGTGGTTGATCTCAAGTTCGTCGTTGATCTCCTTGAGGTTTTCAAGATCCTCGATGACGGCCTTGAGCTCCTCCATCTGTTCAGCCATGCTCATGTTTCGCTCAGTAAGATCCTCAATCATGTCTTCAGCTCCAAGTGCGTTGTCCAGCTGTTGTCGGAGATCTTCAACGGCACTCTCGGACTGTGCGAGCCTCTCTTTCGCGGAGTCGTATTGCTCCTTGACGGTGCTGAACTCGCGGACATCATCCTCGAGGCCCTTGATCTGGTGCTTCAGCTCCTCCTCTTGTGCCTGTGTGAGATCCCTGAGGCGTAAAAGGGCTTCGCGCAGGCGTTCGTTGGTCCTCTCCATCTGGAGCCATCCGGTGCTAGACCGCTCTTCGGGGGTCATGCCGTTGGAGAACTCCTGGTTCTCCTCTCGCAGAATTTCGACCTCGAGTTCGAGCTCCTCGGATTTGAGCTTCAGAGCCTCGAGCTCTGCCTTAAGAACCTCGGCCGTTTCCTCCGCCATCTCCCTGTCGAGCGTCGCCAGCTCCATGGCCGTCTCGTGTTCGGCCTGCATCTGCTCGATGATCTCGAACTTGGACTCTGCCTCCTTGAGCTGTTTCCGCAGTTCAGTGTTCTCAACCTGTTGAGGCTGGTATTTTGTTTGCAGCTTTTGAATGATCGACTCAAACTTGTCGCGCTCCTCTTGAAGCTTCTCGAGCTGTTTGAACTTTTCCCTGTCTTCCAGTCTCTTTCGTTCGAGCACGCGAAATTTGACCTTTAGATCTTCCAGTTCACGAGTCGCCGCCACATTGGTACTGCTGGCCGTGCGGGAGGCAGGTCCACTGGCCGGCCTGGCCGCGGTTGTTGTAGATGACAGCTTGCCGCCCGAGGTCAGCCTTTCCAGCGCATGGGTTCTAGCCTGCACCGGGCTGTTCTGGGGAGACATGGCTGAAGCGGATCCTTTCCCATCTTCAGTGCTGTCCGCAGGCGAGCCTGGGCCCTTGCCGGCTGCCGAGTCTGCAGACGGGCGTCTGAGAGGGTCTGCCTTGGGAGCTGCCGCCCTTCCAGCCATAGACAGCCTGCTTCCAACTGTTCTTGTGGGCGGTGGGCGGCCTGCTGTAGAGGATATTGAGGGTTGTCGTGTCACACGGGATGCGGGTATCGGTGGGGGTCCCATGGAGGTTCTGACCCCGGCGGCACCAGGCCTGGCCTTCGCAGGTGCACCGGCTCGTACATTAGACGGAGTGCTCGTTCTAGAAGGGGCGGTACTCGAGGCAGAGGAGCCGACTTGCTTCGTCGGCGATTTTGTGGGAGACTAACAGAGAGGTCAGCAGGGGGGGTTTGGGGTTGGAAGCGGTAGCCGTACCCGCGTGATGCTCGTAGGCCGACCTGCTCGCGGGGCTGGGCTGGGACTAGCAGCATTAAGGCTGATCCGCTTGCTCAGACTCGGATCTGTGACTGTCGAGAGGCGACCGGTGCCTGGGGCGAAGCTGCTCGGCCGACTGGGCTTCCTGGCCGCAGGCTTCGCAGCTGGTGGTGCAGCAGCAGGAGCCTGTTCGATAATGGCCAGTGTCGTCGGCTTGACAAACATGCCATATCCCGGGGCGCAGTCGAAGTATCGTTCTCCTTGGACGCTGCCATCGTTCTTGCCCGTCTCATCTTCGAGCTCGATGCCGACCCATTCGCCGACGGCAAAATGCGGCTTGCCCACATAGCGTACGACGCCTGCGCGGCCATCGGTCAGCTGCACGATCTGACCGACAGCTATATCCGACATGATGGGTGCGTCATCGGGTGGGAGGGAGTTGTTTGTGGTGTCGATTGGTGTCGTGAATGCGAGGTGTTAGGGTCGACTGGAGCTCCTGAATGTCAACTCCGTGACAATGACAGGGGACGCGGTTGGACCAGCGCGACGGCGCATGGGCCATCTCTGTTGGTTTATGTCATCAGGCCAACGGCAGCAACAACATGCGAGCTGGGGAAGAGTGCGAACGAAGCTTTGTCTACTTACCACTTCAGGCACCATTTTCTCTATTTTCAGCAATGGTGGGAAATCCATTTGTTCACATTTCTATCTTCTTGATGTAGGAAAATGCCCACGACTCAAGCAGTGTGGATGACACTAGGACAGCCACTCGACTCGCAGCTCATTGCGTCTCCGATGAGTACCTAGTATATGAAATGGCACCAGTAACAGAGTATCATGGACATTGCCTACCTGACCTCAACGTCGACTTCCGAAAACGGGTAGAAACTCTCGATAGAAACGTTCCTACCTGCGTAAAACCCAGAATTTGAGGGAAGCCGGGCTTGCTTGGGCCTGTCCGGCTTGGAGTTGGAAGGTAGTACCCATGTTGAAACACATCGGACAGGCAAGGTGGGCAGTCGGCAGACACGCCAGACAGACACGCCAGACAATTCTCCCTTCCTTTCCTGGTGCAGCGGCAATACACACGGAAAGAACTGAGGGCCTCGTGTATCACGCCATCAAGCCACCGCCCTCCAATAAGCGCCTCTCCACATACCCGGGTAAGGTAGGCATAGAAGGAAAGGGCACAGCAGGGAAGTCGCGTTAGGACGTGTGAGGTGGGAGGCGGGTCACAAAACGATCAGCAAATCACAACAGCGAGTGGCTTGGCTGTTGCCTAGCAGGTCCAAGTACAAAAAGGCAACACCCTCGCAGATTTCGGGCCATTCTTCCCTTCTCCGCACAACTGTTCTTGAACTGACCGGTGATGATTAACTGGCATAAGGGGGAAGTGCAGGAGCATCCTGCACATGATCCCACATGATGTAACCAAATATTCTGAGGTCAGTGCCACCAAGACAACAGGCGGCAGAGGTGAGTTTATTTGAGGTCGCGAAAGGTGCCAAGACCATGATTTTGGTTTGACATTTGGATCTGTCGATGGAGTTGTTCAAGGAACGGTCACCAAGATTAGCATTTGCATTGCATCTTTCAGCATGTTCATACATGTGTTTCTTCACTCACTTATTTGGGGTACCCACGTAGTCCGAATCATTATTTAGAAGCGTCCACTTGCACGTAAATAGAGGTCATCTCGATCAGCACCTGCCATGTAAGCTAGAGCGGCCAGTCAACAGTGTCCGTAGTGCCTTCCTTCCAAGAAAACGATCAAGCAATACCTTCCCCAAGGTCATCCCATACCCATTTGGTCCTTCCTCACAGTTCCGTGATAGCTCCTTCTGCCTCCCAACGTAGCTCTCATGGGACCGCCATAAAAAGAGAAGATCCCCCTCTTCACTTCTTTTCCGCCGACGTTACTTCTCCATCTCTTCATCTTTCCCTCTTCTCCTCTTTTCAGGACTTCTCGTTTTCCGTTTCTCGTTTCTTGTTTCTCGTCTCTCTAGAGGGCTCCTCAGCATGCTCTCTTCCTCTTCCTCGGACCTCTCTCTGCCTCTTCCTCGGACCTCTCTCTGCCTCTTCCCTGAACACCGCTCTCTGCCTCTTCCTCGGACCTCTCTCTGCCTCTTCCCTGAACACCGCTCTCTGCCTCTTCCTCAGACACCTCTTCCTCAGACACCTCTTCCTCAGACACCTCTTCCTCAGACACCTCTTCCTCAGACACCTCTTCCTCAGACACCTCTTCCTTGGACACCTCTTCTTCGGACACCTCTTCTTCGGACACCTCTTCTTCGGACACCTCTTCTTCGGACACCTCTCTCTCTCTCTGCCTGCTCTTGGACCAGTTGCTCTCACATCCGTCTGGAGGTCTCTGAATGACTGGCAGTCTTCGACCATGAAGGTGCGCGTTCCCAATGATATATCCATACACTCTGAGGGGGGGGAGGGGCATTTGCTTTATTTCTTTTCCGCGAGCGTTGTTTGTTTACCTTCTTTTTTCCTGTCCCCTTCTCCCCCCGGTGAAGAAGTTCAAGAACAGTTGTAGGAACCGCACAAATCGTCAGCCTTGGCTGACGTATTCTACGACACACTGTGTCCTAGGGCGAACAGCTTGCACGGACAATATTCCGATCACACCGGAACTCATACCAGACTCTTCTTCTCTTCTGGCCACCAAGCATCACACCGTCGCTCGCCCTTCTCTTCTTTTCGAGCCACCAGGCATCACACCGTCGCTCGCCCTCCTCTTGTCTTCCGGTCACCAGGCATCATACCGTCGCTTGCCCTCTTCTTCTTTTCGAGCCACCAGGCATCACATCGTCTTTCGATCGCGTCTTCTCTTCTGGCCACCAAGCATCACACCAGTACAGTGTCTGGGTGACCACACGACAGCCCCTAAGCTCAAATTTCATGTACGTGTTGTCTTTTTGCTCCTTGTCTGGGTCTTTTCATACTGACTGTTCAAGTTTCGGCCGCCAAGCATCACGCCGACACCCACCCTCTTCTTCTCCTCTGGCCGTCAAGTATCACACCGGAACCAATATCTGGTTAACAGCCAGCCAGGCCTGAGCTCAAATTTCATGTACGCGTTGTCTTTCTCTCCTTGTCCGGCCACATCATACTGACCGTCATAGTTTCGGCGCCTGACCTTCTACACGGGGCGCGGATGAGCCGAACGCAACCCGATGGATTTGTCGAGCGTGGACCGTGGAGGTGACGAAAGTGGCAGGGGTGGATCTGGGGGTTCAAATGGTGGGATGAGCTGATTGCATGTTGTGAATATGGCCAAAATGCTACCTATGTGGTGTTGGGAATGAATGACTCTTCAGTTTCGCATGCTCAAGTTCTGTGGCTGAATGCCCAATCTTCACTTGCCCGTGATGCGCAACATTGTTTCCCTCAATTCGAAACTCACAGGACTCCAGGAGAGGCGACCTAGTACTTTGGATGAATTGAGTCACAAGTTTCTCAACATACATCCAGAAAGATGTTCTTGGAGTGTGTGCGCGAAATCGTCGCTTCAATCTCTGATGCTCATGTACAACCGCCGCCATTCCCTTCGAACCCACACCCTCTAGAGTACCTGCTACCCAAACCCAAAAGAAAACGGATACACCGTCGCAATGCTGACGAGGGCTAGTAGCTGGATATTCCCCTCAAGCACCGCTCTTACATTGAACCGAACCCTTCCTTGAAGCTGCCACCGCGAAGCCACTCGACGACCTCAAAGCAGACGCGCCGGTCCATTTTCTCATCGAATACAGCACCCTGGAGTACCTTAACCATCATGAGCCCGTTGCCCTTGAGCTCGACCGCGCTGCCGCGTGCCAGCTCCTCCTCAAGACACGGCTTGACATAGACGACCAGGTCGGGGCCGACAATCCCACGCCACATTGTGGCCATCCACTGCCAATGATCTACCGGTGCGTACGTGTCGGCGATGGGGATGCGGCATGCATGACGGTCCGAGATGGTTAGTGAGAAGCCGTTCGGCAGCAGGGCCACCGGCAGCCTGGGTGTGGCAGGAGGAATTACGGGCCCCTGAACGACAATGACCTCTCCTTCCGAGGCCCTCCTTCCTCCCATGGACGATCTGCCCCCAGGAGACATTGGGCGGCTGGTGATATGTCTGATAATCTGGCGCGACTTGTCGTGCCAACTGACCATCTTCTGCATGTAGTCCACATACATGTCAGAAAGCGCCAGGCTGTCGTGGCTGTTCTTCCTGCTGCTGCTAGCAGAGCTCGAGCCGCTCATCCTGGAGTCCTCCTCCCTAGGCGTCCTCGGATGCCCATCCACCCAAGTCTTGACCTCAATCTCGGAAAGGCTGAGCAGGCCCCTGTGCAGGGCAGTGCCGACCTGTTCGAGGAGGATCGGGTCCGGGCTCTCGACGGCGATGACGGCGCCGCGGGTCTCAATATCGGGGCTCATGGGGTTCGGGGGCGCGAAAGGTGGGCTGATCTTATCCAGCACCTTGAGCTTGTTGATGAACGGGATCGACATGATGATTGCTTCCAGGTTGCGGCCAGATGGGTCGCGGGGGTGCACAATACCCAGGCCCAGGGGGTGGCCACTGTTGGGTTGCTGTTCGTGGGAGGTCGGTGTCGGCGGAGGTATCTGTGCCTGAAGAGGAGGCAGTCGGAGGCTTTCGTCGAAGCCAGAGTTCCGGCCCTGTCCATTGTACGGACCCTGGGGAGGACGAGGTGGAGGTGCCATGCCGCCGTGACCTCCTCGTCCGAGCGATGATGGTCCTGGCAACGGGCCAGGACCGTAGACAGGGCTAGGGCAGGGAGGTGTGCCAGTGGAGGCTTGCCTGGTCTGTCTGGGGATGGCATGGCTTGGATAGGGGGGCTGGGGAGGCATGGGCTGGTAGTGGCCGGTTGGATAGACACGACGGCGTTTGGCGTCGGAAGAGGGCGACATGGCATCGTACTCTTCGTCAATGTCGCGAAGGCCGCTGTGCGGGTAGGGAAAGGGTGGCTTCCCCTGAGGGAGGCCATGGCGAACCTCGCCTTCAAACATCCTTCCGTCTCGCGCCATGTATGGCTGCATGTTTCCCCTTCCTATTGTTGGTGTCATGAGTGGTGTTGATGGGGTCTTGGGGGTGGCGATGTATCGTCCACCGCACTTGGGACAGCGTCCTGGGTCTTCACCAGCCGCTGAGCCCGGCCGGTTTGCTGATTTTGCGTTTCGCCGGGGCTGGTATCTGTAGTCGGGGTACTGACGTTGGTGCCGCAGCTTCTCTTCTTCTGCGAGGTTCTTCCAGTAGTCCTTGGTCTCCTCGGCCTGGATCCTCCACTGCTCTCCAATGATCTTGGAGATCTCTGGGTTGGCGAGGCCTGGGTTTTGGGCAACAACCTGACCTTGGTGGTGTTGCCTGTACAAGATAAAGGCTGCAGACAGGATGAACTGTCAGTTATCCAGAGGCAATGAGCTGTGCCGCATGTCAAGTGTCTTGTCCGTGAAGAGAGACATCAATAAAGGAATATTTCCACTATGCGTGCCGTCCGAGCAGTGGCCAGCCATTGGCAGTGCAGCAGACGACACGACGGCAGAGGGCGGTGAAATGGGAAGGGGAAGGAATGACAGTAGACAGAAAGTGAAAATGGAAAATACTGACCGTTCCGTGGCCGGGGCACCTTGGGTGCAGGAGTGCAAAGACAAATAAAGTCCCTGCCGCCTTCGGCGATGGCAGAGACGGCCTGAGGTGTGTCCAGAGCCAGATTTGCCGGCCTCGCACCGCCGAGCTCGTGGGCATCAGCGGATGAGTTTCTCTTCCTGCTGCGGGTCTCCGGCCGTGTGTCTGCGGCTTCTGTCGATGCTGGCGGCAATGGTGCTGCTTCGTCTGAGGCGACGCTCGTCCTTCGGTCCATAGTTGAAAGAACGGATGCAACGGATGCTGCCCCTGATGAGGACGAGGCCCGCCGCTCTTTCAAAGTGCCGGCATCTGTCATTATGGGCTGCTGGTGGAGAGCAAACGGAGCCGGCTGGGTCGAGCACTGCACATTGGAGTGCGTCCACCATGCCGGGGCTGCAGAGCTGAGAGGGCGGGGAGGGGGCGTGCGCTGTCCTGGTGTATTATGTGATGAGTCGTAGGCCAGCCGTGCGACATATCAGACGCGGCAGTAGAGCTGGTTTGGCCGGGGTATGGCTCTTCCAGACACTGCGAGGTCTGGGGGCCGGGGAAGAGGATGGCGGGTGCCCGGGGGCAGCAGGAGGAGGAGGCGGTTGGTGAGATGAGGAAAAGTAACTGGCTGGTGCGGGATGACAGATGATGGGTGTTGGAGGGACAAGTAGGAGATGTACCCGTTTCGGGCCTTGCAAGAGAGTGAGAGAGGGAGTGGACAAGCAGAAAGAGACTGGGGGTATGGAGGACAAGGCGGCCTGGACGGCTCCAGGGGTGGGACTGAAGATGCCTAGTCCCAAGACCTTGCGTCCCGTTGTGGTTCGTGGTTGGATTGTCCCTTCGTCTGCCTCGTCCGTTCGCCTCTTTTGCGTCTTCTTTGTGGGACGGGGACCGCTGTTCAGTACAGAAGTACTTGTTCTCTTAGACGCGGGGGTGCTGCGGTCCCAGGAGAGGGTGGGAGGGGAGACAATGATACTGTGCTGTCCGGTGTCGGTCGTGGGGCCTTGCCTTGCCTCCTTACGCCTGGCGAGGGTACTTTTGCAGCTCAGTGACTTTGTGCTGGACAGCTGCCACAGTCATGATGATCCCGTATCGAGTATGACAGGCTGAGACGGGAGAGGCTTGTTGCAGGGAGGAACCGGGCCGTCAGAAGGAGAAAGGGGAGTTGAGGGCTTGAAGGTAGGTTGACTGGCTTGATGAGCAGTGACAAACCGGTCTGTCGTCAAGGCGAGCCGCGGGCTGGCTAGAGCAATAGCCCGGGCCAAACTGGTGGGGGTGACGGAGAGAGGAACCACGGGAGCAGGGTAGCGGTCCAGGGGGAGGGGGACTCCAAGGAAAGGAGAGAGAGGGGGGCGTGGGATGCCGGGGCACGGCAGCGTGCCGCCAAACCGTTCGTCAGGCGGTGGGTATGTGGAGAGGAGGAATGATATGCGAGACGTGGACGGGATGGACGGGCTTGGGAGGTTGAGGTGAGATATGGGGCGTGGCAGATGGTAGGGGTCGTGTCGACCGGAGGCTCTTGATGTCTCGGGAGAGCACACCAGGGGTTGGTAGTGAGTTGTTGACCACCAGGGCACAAAAAAAGAGACAGACCCATGCATATGACGAGCCAACCCTCACTCGTCTCTGATGCTCAGCCCAGTCCCGGGTGTAGGAGCCGGACCAATCCACTACCCGTGAGCCCTGTCCAGTCCAGCCGATCTGATCTGATCTGACGATAGACGAGAAGTTCCCAGACTGGCGTAGTTAGGTAGTGCAATGCATGGCCCGGGAGACCGGTTTGTTGCTCCGCCGAGCTGAGAATTGAAGCCCGTCGACGGAGCCTCCCATCGTTGTTCCGCCAGTACGGGTCCCCCCCTCTGCCCGTCCTGCTGTCTTTCTTTGTCCCTTGGCGGCCCCTTCGTTTGCTCGAAGGAAAGAAACTTTCGCCATCCGTCATTACTCCCCAGCGAGGAGTACACACCGACATATTGTTTCCTCCCCTGGAACGCCCACGCAAGCTCTTCCCGGCCGTCGGACCCGCGCGTCAAAGGCCAGAGTAGACGGGATGAAAAATTAAGCCAGCGCCTGCTGCGGCTATACTGGTTGGAAGAAAGAACCGAGGGCTGAGTTTGTCGGACGCCCGCCTCCCGAATGCATCGTGTTGGTGTCGGGAAATCGAGGGAGCCTCCCCCCCTCCTTCGTCTGGCTTTCTCCGTTCTGCCTTTTTTTGCGTTGCTTAGGCAGGGAAAACAGAGCCCTCCTTGTTGACATTAGCTGCCGGGTGCAGTCCGACGAACTTCTTTCGTCTACTCGTCCCTATCCTTTGTGCGCCTGTTCAGCAAGCGCCGTCCCAGGACACAGGGGGGGGGGGGGGGGGGGGCTTGACTGCCATCCTTCGTTGTCCCCCCCAATCCTGCGACGAGCCTCGTCCGGTCAGCATGAAAGAAAGGGGCCAACAATGCCATGGCATCGCTGGAATGTGTAGGCCTGCTTCATACCCTCCTCGAGCGAGGACCTGAACCTTGTGTGTCTCGTTGGAGTCGGCCGCTGGAATGCCCATCTGGGGCAGAACAAAGACAATGTCCGCCAGATCTGGCAAAGGGCCACTGGCACCGGCGCTGGCGCTTGTGTATCATGTCCCCCGATGGCGTCTGTAAATGCCACGGTGCCGCCAAACGTCCACGTGATGTTTCTCCGTTCGTCGATGGCGTGTGGCATCGGGTTGGGAATGAGAAAGAAAAGCCCAGCTCGGCGCATTGGGGCCGAGCAGCCGTCACCATGGCTCCCGTTGGCCAACTTGTTGAGCTCTTGTCTCGGAGCAAGGATGGAGAAATGTCTTATAAGTCCGGATGCTGTTTGCACGCACGCCCGGCCTTCTCTGCTGATCTTTCCTCATTGCACCCGTCCGCAAGCACAGGCATCTTTCCCCGGTCCTGCCCTGCCCTGCTCCGGGAAGCCAGGCTCGTACCATGGAACGGACGGACGGATGGACGGACAGATGAACGACCGGGGCCAGACATCCGGCAAGTCAGGCGAGCCATGATCATATCGATATGCTGGGGGGCTGAGGAATCTGCCGGTTTCAATCTAGATTTCCTCCGTCAGTGCGCTTCGCTGAGTGTATGCATGGTGCATCGTGGAGAGGTGCATGTATCCTGCTCGGACCGCAATTGCAGGACCGCGTCTCGTGTTTCTTGCTCCAGTCCCTACCTGCCTGTTGACTGAACGCCATGAGTCTCGACTGACTGCTTTACATCTGAGTTGTGACAAACAATAATACCAAAGGTCATCTTTTCATTCCCCGCTGACTCCCAATCCCCGGCCAGACCGGGCCAGAGGGAGAAAAGTAGTACCAAATTACAAGTCCGGCCGCCGCAAAAGGGGTGTGCTCGTTCTGGTGTGCCGATGGCCCGCTGCCGCCTTATGCGAGATAGCCCTTGCCAGCATCGCCCGCCATGAGGCTGGCGCTGCGCTTGGCATCGAGGAATAGGTCCTCGCACTCGGCCACGTCCTGCACATCAATCTGGGAACGTCCGTTTGCCTTGGAGAGGATGCTGTGCACAAAAATCTGTCAGCAAGGGGAGGTTGCACAACAACGGCAAGAATGTCTGAGACACCGGGGCAAGGGCACACAGGCCCACCGCCGATCAGCCTCCCCGGGGTCCGGAGGTGGAATTAAGCTCACCTTGCTGGCGTCAGAAGCTGCAGGCAGTACCGCAGGCTGATGCGGACGCCGTGCTCCGCAATCTTGTCAATGGCGGCATCGGTGATGGGCACACCCTCGATGGTGGCCCTAAGACGAACAATGCGCTTGATCTCATCGGCCTGGTATGGTGTCGTTGGAATGATGAGCAGGCGGGCCAGGAAGTCCGAGGGAATGCCGTGGGCCGCGACAATGTCGTCCGTGCCGCGGAGCGTGGCCATTCCTCGGTTCGATGCCAGCACCACGATGGGGGAGATGGCCGATTCCAGAGCGCGGTTCAAGTATGTGAAGCACTCGACGTCAAGCATGTGTGCCTGGTGGTGAGAGTCAGTCGTGTCGAGGGAAACACCGAGGATAGGAATGGAGAGCATCTTACCTCGTCGATGAACAAGACACCCGGGACGAGCTCGGCGACGCCCTGGTCAATGTACTTGCTGACGACCTTGTTGATCTCGCCGCGCAGCTTGTCGGTGATCTCGGTCATCTTGGGCTTCATCAGCTGACCCATCATGCTCATGATGTCCTGGCCGCCCTGCGGGCGCGAGTTGGCCACGTCGAGGTCGTGCAGGGTGACGTCCTGCACGATCTCCTTCTTCTTGTGAACCTCGCCCTTGGGGATGGGCACGTACTCCTCCGCCTCCAGGTCGAACTCTGTGGCGTAGGCGTCCGACCTGCCCACCCTCTTGCACGCGCCTGTGTTGGCCTCGATGTAGATGACGTCGCCGACCGACACCCTCTCCTTCTGGATCGCCTCGTATATGCTGGGATCCAGCCTCAGCTTCTTCTGGCCCTTTGCGCTCTTGAGGCCGATCAGCAGCGTGCTGATGGTCTTGCCGTAGCCGCCGAGCGGGTTCTCCGCCTCCTCCGGTGTCAGCTCCGTCACCTCGCCCTCGTACACCTCCTTTGTTTCCCGGACCTTGAGGCCGATCGCTCGTCTGAAGTTCTCCATCAGGATCTCCGTCTTCTTGACCTCTGTCGAGTAGATCTCGCTGCCGACGATGGGGCAGAAGGGAATCTTGGTGCCGAGATCTTGGCTGATGGCCAGAGCCAGCGCCGTCTTGCCGGTACCGGGTCCGCCGGCCAGCAGGACGCCCCTACCGGCCATCTTGTGCGCCTTGACGAGATCGACGACTACGCCAGCGGCCTGCGGCGAAGAAACGCATCGGTCAGCTCGAGCTCCATGGCTTGGGTTGCAGGGTTCTCGATTCGGTCCCGGGATGAGTATTGGTTCCTACCTCTCTCGCCGTTGTCTGGCCGACGAAGCCGGCGGCATTCTTCTCTGCGGTGCCATCGGCCTTCAGTCCCAGGCCCTTGATGTGCGTGTGGGCGGCGGTGCGATTCTCGCGGTTGTTGCCCTTGACCTCGCTGATATGGACCATTTTGGCGGAATTTGCGTGCGCCTGGGCGATGCGCGGATTCTTCTCGATGGTTCGGTGGTTCGGTTGGGATGTTTCGGCGTCGATTGGGGAGCTGGCGCAAAAGTGCAGGATGTGATGATGTTCAAGTCGATCGAGGCAGGCCCAGAGCTCCAAAAGATTTTGGGGCGACGCGCTTCCTCAATCACTCCCTTCTGGAGGCGCAACTGGCGCCGCCCGGGGCCCCCCAATGCGTAGGCGTCTGTGCTTACATAAGCAAGTGACCTGGCGATAGCTTCGTGTTCCAGTGCTCAACACGACAGACACCACAAGCTTTTCTTGTCGCATGCCAATTTTGATTCACGACCTTCATTAATTCACGTCCACCTTCTACGAAATTTACAAAGGACTCTACAGGCCCAGCCAACATGCCTTCGCTTAACCACCCAACCTCATCCTTCTCAACTCCAGCTCCCTATCCTCATCATCCATGTACATCAGCATCGGCACTGACTCTGTGTCTCTCACACCAACACCAGCCTCGACGTCAGGACCTTCTCTTCTCGCCGGTGGTGTCTCATCCTTCAGAAGCACCATGCATAGGGCGCTTCCGATGATCAGCCCGCAGCCGGCCAGACTCACCCACCCCATCGAGTTTCCAAAGATCCACTTATCGAACCCAGCTGCGAACAGCATGTGCGTAAAGACCATTGCATTGGCCCTGTTAGAGCGGTCGATGCTCAGGCCCGTGGTCAGAATGAACTGCATGATGAATCCCATGGCGCCGAGGAACAGAAGCAGGAACCATTGCCTCAGACCCTGGGGCAAGGCAAACTTGAGGTCTGGCTGCCCAATGTCGAGTAGGGGCGCCGAGGTGAGGACCACGCCAGAGACGATGGTGCACCATGTCGCGAAGTAGTTGACCGAGATGAGGGGATGCGCGCGCTTTCCGATCCAGCGGATCGTGGTAAAGGCCCCGGCCGCACCGAGGACGCCGATCAGTCCAAACCCAATGGCCTGGAGACGCTGTTGGGGCGTGGCCTCGTGCCCGATGGCAGGATCATCGGAAGAAGTGTCGGTCATGTTGCCGGGGATCTCCGGCGGCGCAACTGTGCTGGGCCCAGCGTTGGTGAAGAGCGCTGCCGGGTGAGCGATGAGGACGACACCGAGGAAGGCGACCAGTGAGCCAATCTGCTCGATGCGGGTGAAGGGCTCGCGGAAAGCTAGGTAGCAGGCCAGACCTGCCACGCTCGGAGCGAGGAAGGTAATGACTGTGGCTTCGGCCAGCGGCAGGTGAATCATGGAAATCCACATGCCGGAGATTCCAAAGAAGCCCGAGAAGCCGCGCAGGACCAGCAGCCAGCGGACCTCCTTGGGACCAAAGGGGAATCCTGGCGTCTTGTACCACCACATGTAGACCACGCAGCAGAGCATGGTCAGGCTCTGGCGGGCCAGGAGGACCTGGAAGGGGTGCATGCCGTCGCCCTCGAGTTCCAGGAGTCGAGCTGACAGGTTCATCAGGGCGCCGAAGAGCTGTGACAAGGCGACGAGGAGGACGCCCTTGTTTCGAGAGTACGTCCGCTGTAATGCTGTCACAGTCCTTGAGGCCAAGGATGGCCGGGTCAGGCCGTCGTCCCGTCCCTGGGACTCCTGCTGTCCTCGTCCATGGCTGGAAGTCCCGTTTGAAAGTAGTCCAACTGCGTCGGAGCCGTGTTCCTTGCCGGCCACGGACAGGTCGGAGAGCTTGCTGTCAACAGACAGTCGGTAGTCAAAATGGTCTGGCGGTAGCAGTTCGCCAGAGTCGTGGTCGTACGGCGTCTTGGAGCTTGGTGTGTTGGACAGCAAGTCCCGTGCTTCGTGGTTCTCCGCCATGACAGCTCAAGGTAACATGCCAGGCGTGCCGTCCGACGAGGGGCGAAGATGTGATATCCTTGACGAGACAGAAGTCGAATCCAAGATTACTGTTCACTTCGCACTTCAGGTGCACGTGAAATAATGGTCGTGATGTATGGCTGTGAAGATACGGTCACAACTTGATCAGTGTGGAAGAGAGAAAATCCCCATCTGCTGGGGCAAAAGTGCGTGCATACAGGCCGCTTGGCCGCCTCGAGGACGACGTCTTCCGACGGATCCATCCCGCCATTCGGTCGTCCCAAGGCTGCCTATCGCAGAATGGGTGGTGGGGGGCAAGAGAGCCAAGGAGGTTGGGTCATGATCCAAACGACGCTGGACTGATTTTTTTGTCTGGTCCTCGGCACGCTGCCCCTCCCTCTCGCCTGGAGGGGTGGGGACATGACGGGGGATGAACCGCCACCCAGGCCCAGGTGATCGACATGATAGGGCCTTTTGGGCGGCGTCCGATGCATGTTCTTAGCGGTTCCCGGCGCCCCGATGTCGCTGCCGAAGCCCCTCCTGCGGATTGCGTAGAAGGGTTGCTGATGGTGGGCACCGATTTGGGAAGGAGACGGGGTGATGAGAGAATACGCCGACCGCTAACAAGGTGCCTGAGCCGGGCCCCTGTCGGTGAAAGACGGCGGCGGGCCGGAGGGGCGGAGGGGCTCAAGCGGTGTAGTGACACGCCGACGCATCTTGAATGTTCGAGAAGAGGCCGAGCAGAGGGAAGCGGAAGCCCGCTTCAGCACGAATCATCATATACGTTACCCATCGTTCGAAGGGAGTTTAGACCAGTTGACCTATTCCCAGTCGCCGAAGTTCTCACACAGCAGAGTGAATGCTCGACTCACTGCAGACAACTCATGTCATGATATGATATTCCTTGTTGTATCCTGTTGCCCAAAAGTAAAATGCGTCCCATGCGAAGACCGCCTGGCCTTAACGCTCCCAAACGCCATCGCAATGCCATGTAGAAATCAAACCCAGCTCAAACCGGCACCCCATCAGCCCCTCCCCCGGCGCGAGACAGCTTCGGAGACGTTATCGTCGATATCGTCCGCCTCTCCCAGCTCCTCGTCATCCTGTCCCGTCTTCGCCGCACCACCAGCCGCAGGCTTATCAGCCTTGCCGTCATCGCCCGCATTCTCCTTCATCAGCGTGGCCTCGTCGTCCTTTGTGAAGATCTTCTTCGCGGTATCAATCTCGTTCTTCTTCTGGAAGACCTCCTGGACCTTTCCGAGGAAGGCCGGGTTCTTGCGGAAAGCAAACTCGAAATCCTCCCATTTGATCTTTTGCCGACCGGCGTAGCTTGCGTTGCGCGCCGCTTCAAAGGCGGCGCCTTGGATGAACTCGGTCACAATCTCGTCGAGGACGCGGACTGTCTCGGGAAGGGGCTGTCGCACGTCGCCGTGGGAGTAGAGAAGCTGAGCAACTGTATGGGGTTAGTATGAAGTTGCAAGGCCTGCTCTTGCCTGGGGAAACGCACGCTCGTTGTGCGAGAAGTTCATCTTGCCGACATTTTTGCCGGCGCGAGCACGGGGCTCCATGGCTGCGGTGGTGTGGTTGCGGTCTCCTAAGTGTTGTTTCGGTGATAGGCGACTTTGACGAGGGTTCCCAACAGGTCAGACGTCGTAGTTTCCTGCGCAGTTGTAGATGGAAAGGTTGCTGATGTTGGGGAGGTAGGTATCTATCGAGGGTGTTCCGCTCAATCGTTGTCGTCCGTTGCGCAAGCGGATCGGTTGCCTATAAGGAAGTCGCAGCAGTCGTCGCCAACCGGTATCACGTATTATGGGCGGCTAGAAAGAAGCATTCATCGGAGAAGCAGGCAGGCGCAAGATTGAAGTTGGAAAGGATGCCCGTCGGACGAGGCTCGAACCGATCTTCAATGGATGGAACGCGACCCGCGCTTGAATCCATCGAAGCTCAGGGTTGGCCAATGAATGACGGCGGGGTGCTCGAGCATGTGTCCGATGACTAATCAAATTCCTGTCCGCTGCGCCTGGCAGGGGTCGAAGCTCCAGCATCCTCAGCTGGCCATCTTGGACACCTTGCGCTTGGAACAGGCTTCTATGAATCCACCACCATCGACCTTAAACTGGCGCATGCGACGACAATCAGCTACACAACAACCCACCGTCACATCCTAAACCTCCCTTTCGCCTCTTCCATCCAAACCCGCCGCAAAGTCACACCCGCAGAGCCCCGGCTTTAGTCAACATGGTACTTCCACCCAACCCAACATCTACAGACCAAAGCGCTGACCATCCCCGACCCAGACGGCCCTCTTCAACTTCACGAGTCTGTGTCTCGTGATCTGCCTCCTCATCTGCACGAGCACATATGTCCACCAGATCTTCCCCTCCTTCATGGACCGGCACAAGAATGGGTTCGCATCCCCATCTCCATCCCTCCTGCGATCAGAAGACTGACACGCGCAACCTTCAGCTTCATGGGCATCTTCTGGAAGTTCGCGAGGATAGGCGAGCGTCTCTCCCCATACGTCTGCCTATTCTGCCTCTTCATGATCGTTCGTCCCCTTCGTCGGCCACCCCGCTCCCAACACCAGCACTGACACTCTCTCGCAGTTCGCCATCAACCTGTAATCAACAGAAGCCGTCCCACGCGGTTTAATATTCTTCAACGGACCAGCTTCTTGAGAAGAGTTGCGCAATCATACCAAGCGATCATTCAGTCACGTCAGGCGTTCCGGGTCATGTTACAAGGGAGGAAGAGAGGGGACCACCATCCCCAGGTTTACCATGCCACGGCATGGGCATAGGAAAAGGGGCGAAGGAGGACAGAAATGTTTAGAATCAGAAGGCCGGAATAGGAGAATCGGCGTTCGGGATCGGAAAGCTGGAGTACCAGGCTCGAGAAATCCGGACGGGGGATGCGGCACCATCCAGAAAGCAGGTTCACGACATGATTCCTTCCGCAAAGCTACACCAACCAATTCTTCCCGGAGAGCGCGGCCTGGTCACATGGCAGATTCTCCCAAAAACCGACGCCCTCGCCGACCACACCACCTCCGCCGCGTCTCGGCTCCCTAAATCCACCCAGAGCCATACCCATCATGGGTGCGCATCGCACACGAGAAGCGCAAGTCTGCACGACGAAGGCCGTTCCCGATGACAAGCATACGCATCACACCTTTGCCGGGCCGCGCACCACCAGCGGCAGACGGAGGTCACGGTACCTCGTGTGCTGCATGGCCGCGGTCTGGGAATAGCCCTTCCCTACGCCCATCGCCGAGGGCTACCCACGGGATGCAGGCAAGCGGTTTCGGTGTACACTAGCGAAAGTCGTACACAGCGGCGTTGCTGGTCATGAAGCGACTGGAGGGTGCCAGATAGATACCTACTGTAACAGCTGTACTGGCGCCAGGACTAAAGCATCCAGGAAAAAAGCAATACCCAAACCGTCCCTGGTCAATCACCCAATGCCACACAATTAAGCCAGATACATATCCGGACTGCGACAGCGCTCATGATGGCAAAAAGCAAAAGATAATCTTGATGAGGACGAGACTTGAACTCGCGCGGGTTGCCCCACCAGGAATGTCGTTAAGGTGACCTTAACCTGGCGCCATAACCAACTCGGCCACCTCACCGGATGTTGTTGTAAATTGAGAGAATTCGCCAGACTAAGAGTGCTGACTGTCACATCCCAAACAGCAACCCAAGCATCGTTCATCTCGGCATTCTCAATCACTCGCACCTTGATATTCAGCTCCGCCTTTGGGGAAATGTAGACACATCAAAAAAATCCCCGAATTCGAGACATTGTGCCGGAAGACTGGCTGCATGGGGCTGGGGGTGAAAGCGCCATCACACTTATGATGGGCCTCAGTACGACCTCTCCCACTTCTTTGACAGTCATATTCAGGTAAAGCAAGTCAACCATATCCTTTCTTCCATTGGGTAGTGCTAAGACTCCGCCTCCATGTCTGACGCGAAAAGCCAAATCCCTGCCCTATCCATATCAAAAAATTATTGAGTGGTGTGTACCACCTTGTTCCCCGTCGGGAACCGGTTCCGTCCCTTACCCCCCAAAAGCATGCCCTGTCCAAGTGGGCTTGCGCAACCACGGGCCTCTCTTCCTGTATGGTATCGGGATGATGCAAACCGCCAGCCGGGACGTTTGATGGAAATGATATCGCGCGGATGTAAACAAGGTAAAAAATCAATGGCATGTCCCATCTTTGCCAGCCGCCGCCTGAAAACGCCGTGTGATGAAGGTGCAAGAATCAAGAAAAAGGGCACAGTGCCTGCCAAGACCCAAGTCCAATGTGTTTCCGGCGGCTGTCCGTTTCTTGACCCGCCTGAAACCGTTTCATCCATGAACCCGCGGGTCTACCGGCTTGCCTGGACGCCTTGTAAAGCAAAACGAGAAAAAAAGAACATTGAAAACTCCTGGTTGGATGATGATTGGCGGTGTGTGTGAGAGGGATGTGACCGGGTGGCCGTCGTGGCCATGCTGTGTTGCATGGCTGGCCACCGCTGATCTAGGGGTGGACGTCGCCTGGCGCAGGCATATCGCGGCTCAGGACGGAACCGTCTCCAACGTATGCAATATCTGCAAAGACCTTCCAGTGCAGAATGCCCATGTGGGCGAGCCTGAGGGCCATATCCTTGATTCCGTTCTCGTCCCGGCTTTGCGCGTCGGACTCGGAGTCGCGGGTTGCCTTGGGCTGTCCGTTGAGCCTGCCGCCGGTAGCGACGGAAAAGAGGTCAACACCGGTCAAGCCCTTTAGTTCGCGCACCCGGCGCTGAAGCTCGGCGAACAGGCGGTTGTGGAACTGCTCCTCGACCTCCCGGAAC
The DNA here is from genome assembly GCA_020726575.1 of Plectosphaerella plurivora. Classification (NCBI taxonomy): domain Eukaryota; kingdom Fungi; phylum Ascomycota; class Sordariomycetes; order Glomerellales; family Plectosphaerellaceae; genus Plectosphaerella; species Plectosphaerella plurivora. The sequence continues at coordinate 62,945 of JAGSXJ010000036.1, forward strand.
AAGGGATCCTGGACGTTCTTGACGTGCTCCAGCAGCTTGGCTTCAAAGTTGGGAAGCATGTCCTGCGGCGCATTGGTGTACCGGAAGATCTGCAGAGCCAGAGACGGGGCCATGGCGGCCCAGCGGGACTCGGACCGACCAACGGGCGCGGCCGTCTGCACCAACGCAACGAGGGAGTTGTAGACGTTGCGGGACTGCGTCTTGGCCTCTGCGTGGTCGGGGTTGCTTGTGACGTGAGATTGCAGCACCATGGATGAGCGGGGCGATGAGGTCGCCGAGTCGGCAGAGCTGATGGCCAGGCTCGCAGGGCGAGATCCTGAAGAGGGCCGGGTGTTGAAGTCAAAGGCGAACGGGCTCGAGGTCCTTGAGATTGTTGACTCTTCCTCCACCTCCATCGACTGTGTGGGGAAGCCGTTGGAGTAGAATGAGTTGACAGCCCGGCTCACCCGCTCGAGATCTTCGTAAAGGCGCATGCAAACTTCCAGGTTAATGGCGTCGAGGGCGTCGGATCGCAGCTTGGCCAGGCGGTCCTGATCGTGCAGGACAAGCGTTGACGGCGCTGCCGAGTCGGCGGTCGACGGAAGGATGAGCCTTGAGAGGGCCTCGAAGAAGACGGCCATGTCTCCAAATGAGAATGCCGCCGTCGGGGACACGGTACGGGCATATCTCTCATCTGCGTCAACGTACCACCGCCGGGAAGAGTCAAGATCGACCTTCCTCTGCGGGACAGCCTTCCTCGTGACGAAGCGCTGCTCAAAGTGGACCGTGTCCTCAATGAGAACGGGCCGCAGGCAGCGGATCTGGTGGTTCGCAACGTCGAGCTTCATGGCCTCAAGAACCTCGAGGAGGTTCCTCATGCCCTGAACCAGCTCGTTCATGTCGTTGTTGCGGTTTCCGTTGCTAAGGCGCGCATACATCCTGTCGACCCAGTCGTCCCGCATAGGTGCGCAGTGAGACTTGAGGACGCCCGAAAGCCACTGTGCCAGCTTCTCCAGGTCGGCGATACCCTTATTGAATTGCTGCATCAGGAGAGGCACGTTGAGGCCCTCTTCGAGATAGGCGCGGTCCCGGGCCGGCACGAGCGTCTGGATAATGTCCTTAACGGTGAACAGAAGCTGGGGGAGGCACCAGTCGTCGTCGGTGCCGTACAACTCGTAGAAGCTGTCCCTGTTCATGACGAAGAGGAGCAGCTGCTCGTGCAGCGCAGTCCAGAAGCGCTCGGCCTTGAGCCCCTTTCTCCGTCCCTTACTGCCGTCGATGTTAGGCCTGAAGTGCAATTCGGGATCAAAGTTGATGTCGTGACGCAGCCTTGGGTTGTGCACAATGTTCTGAACGTCGAGCTCGCTGAGGGTGGCCTTTGTGACTGGGGGCTCAACACGTTGCCGTTGCCGGGCACTACCAAAGTAGTCCCTCTCTTCCCGAATGGTGGGCGTATTTGTCGCTGAGGCGATGCTACTGCTGGGTGTCACGCCGGACATGGACATTGAGGAAATGGTTGATGTGGGGGTGGGGGTGTCTTGGGGATTCGGAGACTTGTTGATGTGCCGCGGAAGCCCCTGCTTGGGCTGCTGGTACTGCGACTCTGGCTGGGTCGGTGGTGCGGGCGTCATTTCAGTTGTCTGGGTTTCCGTCTCCTGGATGGGCTCGCTGTCTGCTGCAGAGGTGGACATGTGTCTCCTGTTGCTCTCGACCCCATGGCCGGCACCTTGTTCGCTTGCCATGATGGATCTCGGTGGGAGTTCTGGTCGGGTGGACTTATGAATCGGGTCAGACTCCGAGGGTGTCACAGGCCTTGGAGTATGGCCAGTGGGTGGAAGAATTGGGGTGAAGAGGTCGGAGTTCAGAGAGTTGGAAGTGTGGTAAGGCGGGTTCTTAAGACTGGGCAGCACAAGAGGCAGGGTCAGCAAAGGGGCATTGATCCGGCAGGCAGGCGCAGGCATGCAGAATGTTGCAAAAGCGGACAAGCAAACAGGTGTGCGGGCGGGCGGGCGGGCAATGGAAAGAGGGGGCGAGGTATCAAGTGGACGGGAAGGAGTCTCGTGAAGGGACGGCGTGGTATTCGGGGACGGGTTGGTGCAGCGGAGAGGAGCAGTGGTGGTGAGCAGCCGCGCCTGTGATTCGAGTTTTGTACGGTCGAGGGAACCATGGGTGCAGGTTTGTCCTGCACCGAAAACCGAAAACCCTTGCTCATCCGCAGCGTCGCGGGAGAAGCAGCAGGCAGGCGGGCAGGTGGTGGAAAGGGGGCAGCATGCATGCTTTTTTTTTGTTTGGTGTGGTGGGAGGTGGCACTCACAGTGACTGAGGAGGTGGCGGACGAAGGCTGATGGCTGATTATGGCTGCTCTTTGGTGAGATGTCCAAAGCAAAGTAGGTGATGGTCGGGTATGTATGTTGCAACTCTATGTAAGTATAGAAAGAAGCTCCAAGACAACTGAAGGAGGCTGCTGCTGGTGTCGACACGGAAAGGCGTGGGTAGCTGCAAGGAGAGTGGTGTGTCCTGGGTGCTGATCGGGAGAGACGGTTGGTGATGCAGGTAGGACAGACAGTGAGAGACCAAGCAATGCGGGAGGAAGGATGCGAATAAGAGTCGGTGGCCGTCCGAGGGAGGCGAGGAGGCGAGAGGAAGAGTGAGGACGGAGGAGGCGAGGAAGGCGACGGTGTGTTGGAAAGGGATGGCGAGGGTCCGAAGGCGGCGGCGGCGACAGCAATGGGCGGGTAGGGCCAGTGTCTAAGTAATAATGTGAGGCGAGGTATGCGTGCGTGCGTGCGTGCGTTGGGTGTGTCGGAGCGGGTGGTGGGTGTGCGCTGGATGCAGGCCTTGACAAGGGAAGGAAGCAAGGTAAGAGTGACAACCGAGACAGGCAGTGGGTGCGGTGGGTGCCAGTGTGGGTGTGTGTGCAGGCCGGTCGAGCACAAGAAAGAATACTACACAGACAGACAGATAGACTGCCACAGGGAGAGAGTAAGAAGAGGAGAAGGTATTGGATGGGGTCAGAAAAAGGAGAGGAAGAGAAATCGAAGCAGAAAGGGGAAGGAAGGGGACGACGGACGGACACCCAGGATGGGATGGGATGAGAATGGGGGAGGGGAGGGGGGGCGCAAGTCGCAAAGTAAGGCGAGGATGGAGAGATGGTGAGCGGCAATGAAATGAGCAGGAAACAAGGGGACCAAGGACCAAGGGACCGATCTCTGAATCAGTGCCAGCCCAACACGGACAGCCGGTGCGGTGCGGTGCAGACGGACGGGAGGTCCAGGTCCAGTCCACTTGGTCTGGTCCGTCGGTCACCTCCCTCCTCAGTCAGTCAGTCAGTCCCGGCCGGCTGTCAGTCAGTCAGTCGGTCGTGTCGGCCAAGCCAGGGCAGGGAATCAATACAAGGTAGGTACCTGCCCCGATGGATTGATTGATTGACTGAGGGTGGACTTGCAGTGGATAAAAAAAAATAAGTCCGGGATGGGGATCCAAGGGTTCGGGATGCGTGCCAGCAACAGGGCAGGTGCGACTACCTAGACTGCACTAGCCCGGTACTTTTGCCGCCCTCGCCCTGGCCACTGACATCCCATAGAACGCCTGGGCTACCCGAGGTACAGTACCTGTGCCTGTTGCCCTTGCCCGGCTGGCCTGTCACTCCCCTCTACGCCTCGCCCCAAGTACCGCTACTAGTACCTGCCTCCTGCATGGCTCCTCCACCGCTAGCGGAGATGGTAGTAGTGCTGGGCTCCCTACCGCGCTGTGCGCACGCACACCCATCAGGTCAGGCACTCTCACTCTCACTCTCACTCTCACACAGCGTCCCTGTGGGTGTCATCCTCCCCCCTACTACAGGCATGATGCTGCAGGGCGGTGTGTGTGGTGTGCTGCGTGGGACATTGGTCCGGGCGGGTCGAAATGAGGGATGTCCGCCGTGTTAATGCGCCGTCCGCCCGTGCTGGATGCAGCAGTGATGCGACTGATGCGGGCGGGCGACACCCTCTCCCGCTGCTGGTCTGTCCGCTGTGCTTCAGGTGGCATGGTCCAGGTCAGTCTGGTCAGGCAGCCCAGGTCCTGGTCCAGGTCCGGAATCTGTGCTTGCTTGCTCTGACCACAACACACACCATCGTGATGGGGGAGATGGGATACTACCAAGCCTACATATCCGAGGAGGCCCCCCTTATTTACCTCTCAGACAAACAATGCACCCTCCCTCCCTCCCACTCCGAGTCGAGTCCCTCCCCTCAGAGCCCACTTCATGTTTGCTGGCCTCTGGCGGGATGTCCGTACAAGTACAGAACAAGTACACATTTGACTGGCCGCCGTCCGGTCTTTCGGTCTTCGGTGTTAATAGGACGGCCTCCAGAACCTGTGCAGAATTTCTCTAGCCTTCGAATCCCCCTTCTAGACGCCATCTCCATCATCCCGTCCACTAGGTCCAGCTCTAGTCCCGGGGCTCGCGCGGGTTGTGCTGCCGGTCTGGCTGACGGGAGACTCACTGCACTCAGCAATGTCCGAAATTGGTGGCCAACCCTGCCGAGAAGTGGCAGTGTCCATGTGTGAGAGACAAAGCGCGTGTGACACGGCCAATGTGCTAAAACTGATTCATCCATCCCACTCCCCGAGGGGTCCTCCCCCCATCACATCAGCAAGCAAGTGCAAGCCCAGCCCGCATTGCCATCAAGCCCTCTTCTGACTCTTAGCGGCGCCAGAGCAGATGCCGGTCTCCCAGGCCAAGACCGCCCCCCGTCTGACCGCCACAGCAGACGAGAAGACTCATGGAACAAGGAGTCGAGGCTCAAGTTCTGCGCCGAACAGCACCGGCCAGAATGAGGCCTTGCCTCTGCAACAGGTACAGGTACAAGTCACGCATACTGCGACCAGCACTGGCCGACGCGGGGCACGGGAGCTGGAGGCGAATCGAGGGGAGTTCCTCCGACATTCCCGTTTCCGTTGCTTCTTCAGAGGACAGGCATGCGCCCATGTCCATCCCATGGGGCCCCCCCTTGCCCCCTGAGCTCGGCACGGGAGGGGGGAGGGGGGAAAGCTGACGACTTTGGAGGCTTGACCATTGGAGCCACCATTGCGCGCCACTCGCAGCTTGGCTGGAATATACAGGCAGACACAAAGGCATATGGCAATATCCACGGATGGCGAGTCGTGCGCACCAGGCAAGGCAAGGGGTCTGAGAGCCATCGTCGCATCGGTGGAAAGGGGGGGGGGGAGGGATGATCTCAGACTCAACGAAATGATCGATATGTTCGGGGCGTAATAAGCGGCCCCCCGCCGCCGCCTCCCTCACGACACAGATTGAATGAACAAGCGGTGCACCACGCAAGCATGCACACTGGGGCCATCGGTGACTTGCCTCGACCCACGAGTCGTACAACAACCGCCGATACGATACGGGTGGCCCGGCGTGGCCGGGCTACGGCGCCGGACGGGGAAGTGTCTTTGACTAGGCAGACATCACCGATTGATGGAAAGAGGCCGCACAGCGACAACCTCAGACAGAGCCCGAGCCATGTCATCAACATGAGGGGATTGACGATAGTCTCCGTGCTGTGCATGCTGTGCTGTCTGTGTTGATCTCTGCCACGTCGCCCGCCCACTGATGCTCGGCGCAGGACTTCCATCTCCGCCAGTGCAGGGAAGTGGGAGGAGGCAAGGAGGCAATTGAGGGTCCGCCGGGTCCAGGAAGCGCCGCCGATCGGGAGAGTGGGCGGGAGGGGCCCTCAGATCTCCGAAGTGTGGAATGGTCTGGTTTGTACCAGAGAGACACGACGGCCGGCCTCAAAATCCAGTGGCAGAAACAAAGCGGCGAACCAGAAACACAGGCCCGGGTCCGGATGCGACGCGGCGAGCGGGCGGGCGGCGAGGTGAAGGTGAAGGTGGTGGATTGGTCGGATTGGCCCAGCGCTTTCAAGATTGTTCGGGCCCGGCATATCATCGGTGTTGGTTCGAGTTGGTTTGTCGTCGGTGGCTGTGGCGGTCACGCCGAGTCTGATGGCGAGGCCGGACTGGAGGATGGGGGATGAGGATGACTCCTGGCCATCCGATGCTTCCTCACCCCTCACCTGATGCACTGCAGTTCAGCCAACACATTCCAAGATGTTGTCAGAGCTGGGCTTGGAGCGGCTGGACCTTTTGAAAGGAGTGGCGGTCGGTCGCGGCGGTGGCAACCGCTGCAGAAGAAAGCGGTCTGTCTGCACCATAGGCGGGCGAAGCGATCCTCCCCTCCACTCCCGCCCTCCGCCGCATCACGCGCTCACCGCACCCAAGCGTAAGGACAAATCCAAAAGCAGAAAAAAGAATGACAACCTGTGATGATGGTCAGTGATGATGCCGGCCCCGGAGGAGCGAGGGTCTTCGGAGCCGGAAACCTCCTCTCGGGTTGCACAAAATAAGCACCAAAGAAAGTGTAAGCACTTGCCAGCCAAAAGCCGCCCACGGTCCAGGCCGAGTTCGTCAACAAGTGGAAAAATGTCGAGACGAACAACACGAGGGAACAGGGGCGGGAGAGGGGGGCAAGGGGGGCAGGAAGGAAATCATCGACAGGGGTACCAACTTGTACAAGGGTCCATACCAAAGGGCAAGGGGGGCACGCCAATCCGCGCCACCGGGACGTCTGACTGCGCTCACGCCCAGGAACGTCCTTGCGTCAGGGTGCGGGCGAGCTGAAGACTGGCAAGTTTGCCGCATTCGAGCCAAGAAGGGGGGCGTGCGAGGGGGGGTGGGGATATTCCTTTTGCACGCAGGGGGGATAGGGGAGGAAGGAGCAGACAGTGGAGGCAGGCAACGATGGAAGTTTGGGGACAAACTGCATCGGGCAACCAGCCGACCATCGTGAAAAAGCACTTGGAGAAGTTGGTGGGTGGGACTATATGGGAAGGGTGACTTTGGAAACACACCGTCCACCCTCCCCTGACATGTCTTGTTCCCGATGCTCCGCGTCGAGTACCACCTGTACAGAACTAGTAAATAAATAAATAAAGGACGGGGGGCGGCCGCCGATGCACGAGGTCATTCATCCCCACGTCTTGCGGTCCGAGTCCCCCTCCAGTTATCCGATATTGCGTCTTGGCCACGCAGGGCAGGGCACCACTGCAGGGCACAGGCAACTGATCACCCTCGAGTCACTCTTGTGCTGTCCCTCGCCACACGCGGCTGACGATGCTCGACTGAGTGGCAGCATCCGGCTGAAAGGCTGCACGATGAGGCCCGGCGTGGCGCCGCCTCTTCACTACTCGTGCTATCACCGACGGCGATGAGACAAGAGTCAGTACAGACCAATGCTCCACCACCCCAACCAACAATGACGCTCGGTTTGCTTTCCCACGACTCAGTTGAGCCTCGAGAGCAGCACTCGGGATGGGTCCTCCCTCTGAAGCCGGGGCTGGGACGGACGGACCTGACATCAGCCGGCAGCTCTCGGTCAGATGGGCCTTGCCTTGCCTTCGTTGGTCTCCGTTTGTTCCATCGAGTGTTTCTCCCGCCCACCTGCGACTCGTCCAAACGCTTGCCGCAGTGGACCGGACCACGAGGACAGGACACGACACGACACGACCATCACCCGTGGGCCGTCGGCCGTCGGCCGTCTGTTTGCTCGGTCACTCCGTGCAATGCAGTGTAGGCAGGCAGCATTCCCACCGTCGGTCGCCTCGACAGGACATGACGGACGGCTGCCGACATGATATTACGTCCAATGCCCATAGCCGAATCCGGCCGGTGAGCGGTAGACGAGGCCGAAGGAGCGGGTGCCCGTCCTCGTCCATCCCCCACAACCGCATTGCCTGCCCCCGCGGCCGCATCCTCCAAACGACCGCACGGCGAGCGACCTGGTGGGTGGGATGTGTTGGATCATCTCGCGTGCCACACCCACGGCAAGACGCCCGTGCTCGTTCCAGCCGTCGCAGCGGCAGCAGCAGGACCAGGTACATGTACAGGTACCGGCCAGCTCAAGACTCGCAACTCTCTCGCTTGCCTCTGCCTGTCCATCATCATCCCACCGTCCCAGGAACCAAATGCTCCCATGTGGCCGACCAGCAACGGCCGCCCGGCATGTGGCCTGCTGCCCTTCCGTACCGCGGGGATACCCCCGGCACCACACCCAAAGGCGAGGCTGTGGTGATCCGCACCAGCACGCGAGGTGCCTGTCCCTGCGGCCGCCTCCTTTTTCTTCTTACTTGGTAAGCAGCGTGTCGGCTTCCTACACGGGTGTGCTCGAGGCACCAAGAGCACCCACCCGTGCATCCTTCGGCTCGCCGCCGCTGCCATTTGCTTCATCAACAGCCGCCCTGGCACGCACGTTGCTTGGCTGCGCCAGGACCTCTCAGAGCCTCAGGCCAAGGGGCGGCCAGCGGGCGGGCGGCCTTTTCCGTGTGCTAGGTTCGGAGGAGTGACTACTTTGCAAGCACGAGTCCGCTTCATGAAAATGAGCACGACAAGCCTCGTCCGCGTGGCTTGATCCATCTCCCGAGTCAGGTCGGACGGCCGCGCAATAATAACATGGACGGGGGGGAACGTCGGCTCACCTGGGCCATTTTCAGTCTTGGCGCATCCATCATCCGTGAGAGAGCCTCGGTCACGTCCATTCAAGGGTCATGCGCCGGCTGCACGCACCATGACCGTCGACTCGTACAAGTTCCCATTGACTTGTCCTGTCAACATTGATGTTGTGGGTTTTAAGCCAAGGCTCCGCGATTGACCGAGACACAGTTGACAGGAATCTGTGCTCCGATTCGAGTCTCTCCTTGCCCCAACAACAGCAAACGGCATCATGGCAAGGGCCAATTGCTCGTGTCCATGTCACTCACCCAGCACTCACTCCCTGCATGCTTCCGACTCATCTCCTCCTGCCCGCCGCCTGAATACTATTACATCCGGAACCCGCACGGCGACCATCGATGTTGCATCTGCCTCCCAGCACCAATCCACTCCACGAGGGAGCCTCAAAAAGGGAGGCGGAGGGTTTTCCGTAAACGGGCACGTAAGCGGTAGCGACGCCATCGAGGAATGGACTGCTAGCCTTTCCGTCCCCCCATGTCTCAGATTCCTTCTTCGCCGAAACCGCACCCCCTCTAAGGGCCACTGCGTGACTCGAGCGGCCGATCCAGCCATTGCTCGATGGTGTTTGGTCGTGACAAAGAAAAATCGGCCTGGTGTCGAGGCTCCATGTGTGTCTGACGACTCGGTCGCCGGTCCGTCTGTCAGCCTCGGCGATGCCGAAGGGTGATGTGCCTACGGGAGTTACTCAATGACGAAATTTGGTGCTTTGAGAGGTGCATCGAGAATGAAGCTCAATCGTTATGACGCAACAACTGCAAACGGGATATCGTAATCGGCTTTTGCGATGGGTTAGACTATTACGACAGATGCGAGCTTGATGCGGGCAGACCGCTCCTCAGATGCGTTTTCACCGACTCTAGCCCGGAGAAGATAACGAAAGTCCCTCTAGCAGAGTTGCGCTTGGGACCTCGATTGTCTCCTTCAAAAGACGAGGATCAATCATCACATTTAAACAACGAGCCAGTATTGGATGACGTTGCGGGAAAGTGCAGCCATCCGCCCACCACATGGAAGCAGCAGTTGCTTCATAGTTGGTCCAAGTAAACTTTATTCTGAATGATATTGAACTCCTTGTCTAGATGTCAAAAATCTCGGTGGTGTAATCCATCCATTGGACCTGGCCCAATTGTCGAGATACGATGCTGATCGCAAACCTCGTCAATTTAGACAGCCCTCACAAAAGGAAACCCAAGCAACGTACATCCTCAATCTTCGAGTGCATTTAGTTTGTAAGGAGCCGCTGCCCACAGGAAAGTTTGCTGTTCATAGATATATGACGACCGTCTTCGACTTGGACTGCTCCCGACGCCCCGGTTCCTTACGAGCCTGAAGACGAGGGCTTTGTCAAGCTCTATACTCACCTACAACTTATAAACATCATGGGAGGCCTGACGTCGCAATTTCTCAACTCTTCGAGACAATTTGCCCTGACAGCCTCTGATGCCATCACCATCAACTTCATGGCCAACGTGGGCGCCCCAGTAGGACGAGGCTGTCTAGACTACTATTCAAGTAGTATCCATTCATAACTCAAACATGATCTAGGACACCTCTCCGCCGACACTCCTGCCAAAGCCTGTGAACTGGGCAACGCCAGCTCGCCCTTGAAGTTCATCCCAATGATTGTCCGACATGGTTTACAAAAAGGTGCAGCCCTTCAACAATTGGGCGATTGGTTTAGTGGTATAACGTCTGCTTAGCATGCTGAAGGTCGCGCGTTCGATTCGCGCATTGTCCAATACTTTTGCATTTCCTCCATCCTTTTTTTTTTTTTTTTTTTTTTTTTTTTTTTTTTTTTTTTTGCAATAACAAGACTTGAACAACACGACAATATATCGTTACAGAGCTGCGCCGTCATGTCAAGCAAGAACAAGTCTGTATCCAAAAAGGGCATCCGAAGCCCCGTGTTTCATTACTCGTCCCGCGTCTTTTCCAGCCTCTTCTCATCGTCAAAATATCTAGATACATCCAATCGGCCCGGCATCAGCTCGACGGCCACTCTTAGACACCAAAAAAAGCACAATGCTGTTTCAACGCCACAGACAAGTTCCGATCCCCGTGTCCTTAAACGCCAGGATGTCCGCGTCCACGATGCAGCGTAGGTCGGGAACCGAGGGGGAGGGACACCAGGTATCCTGCCACGGCGGAGTTCGTAGCTTTATCAATACAGGGTATACACGCGCGCGCGCCTTGGGCCGGCCGGGGAGGAGGTTCGGCTCCAGGCACTACCTGGGGCTCAATGGACTCTTGCCGGGGCCTTGCGCCTTGCGCAGCTTCTGGAGCTCTTCCTCCAGCCTGCGCCTCTTGGCTTGCTCTTCCTGTCGGGGTTGTTAGCACTGAGAGTCGCGGTAGCTGTGGTGTAGAGTCTGGGACTTACTCTGAGGTCCTCTTGGAATTTCTTCCTCTCCTGCTTCATCGTTGCCCTGAACTGCTCGCTCAGCATCGAGGCTCCCGCGCCCGGTCGTGCCGCGCCACCGGGGGCCACGGCCTTGAGGCGCTCCGCGTCGAGCTCTTCTTGCAGCTTGGAGACCTTGTCTCGAGCAGCGCGCATCTCGCCGTCGAGCTGATCGCGGAGATTTGTGATCTCATACTCGAGGCTGGCCCTCGCAGCGAGGGCGTCGTCCAACCGGCTCTCGGCGTCGAGTTTCTCCCGCTCAGCGCCAATGGTCTCGGCCGTGATACCCTCAAGCTCCTTCAGTGTTGCAGCCAGCTCATCCTTCAAGCGGTCGACGTCGGACTTGAGACCCTCAACCTGGGCTGTACTCTGGACGGCTGCAGCTTCCACTGCTCTCTGCTTACGAGAGCCGTAGGCCCCGTCGAGTTCGGCCTGGCAGATGGTGAGTTCCGTCTTGAGCTCAATTAGGGTGACATTGAGAGTCTCAAACTCCTCCTCCTTGCTCTTGGCCGCGGCAGACAATTTTTCGGCTTCTTGCTGCTTCTCGTCGGCGAGTTTCTCAGCCAGTGCCAGTTTCGTGGCGAGAGTGGCAAATTCTTCGTCGACCGTGGCTGTCTTGCCTTCCATGGCAGCCAGCTTTGAAGACACCTCTTGCACCCTCTGCTGCATCGTCTTGCTTTCCGTTTCGAGTGCCGCAATCTTGGCGTCGCGCTCCTGGAGTTGCTCCTGGGCCCGGGCGGCACTGGTTTCGTTGGCCGCGCGATTGCTGGATGCTACTTCGGCATCTTCGAGTGCCTTGACAAGTAGCTGCTGAGCTTTGGTAGCCTCTTGCTCTGACTTGCTCAGCAATTCGCGGACCTGGGTCACCTCATCCTGCTTGGATCGAAGTTCGGCGTCCTTCTCCGAGTCGGACTTGTTGTTGAGTTCCCGTTGTTGCTTGATTTGGCGCTTGAGGACTGACTTTTGCTCCTTAAGCTGCGTCGCCTGCGCATAGAGCCATTGCACCTTGGTCGAGAAGCCCGGCAGCGAGTATTGCTCGGTGAGATCAACAGCTTCGTCGCCAGACATGTCATCGTCCTCGGGCTCCAGGCCCTGATCGAGGCGAGTCCTGCGGCGCTGCTCTTTCCTTTCGCGGATATCGGCGTAACCGCTCTGGATAATCTCCCAAAGCCCCATGAGAACGGCCTCTGACTGATCGTCATCTCTCTTCTTGATGGCGCTCGAGGCAGACTGCTCAGCGGCGCGAGACAGCTCATCGTCAAGCTTCCTGATGGATCGTTCGGTGTAATCGAATTGCTCGTCAAGCTCCGCCCCAGTCGTCTCAGGGGGGCCCGGGTACGAAGGGTCAACTCCCACGAGAAGCTCCCTGAGTTGGTCATTGAGGGAGTCAAGTCGCAACTCTGCCTTGGAGAGGGCTATGGAGGCTGCGGCGGCCGCAGCCTCGGCATCTTGCAGACCTTCAGAAGCCTGGGTCCCGCTCGTCTCATCAACGGCCATCAGGCCCCTTTCCAGGTAACTAAACTGGTCCGCAAGGGTCTCGCCCGGTTTTGTAGCCTGTTCGGACCTGTTTGGCGGGGTTTGATATGTGTCACTGCGGGCAGGATCGAGTTTGACGATCATGTTCCGAACTGTCTTGTTCAGAGTCTCCAATCTTTGCTCCGTGTCCGCGATCGATCGCACGTACCCGTCGTCCTGTTTCCGAAGGGAGCCGAGTTCCCGAGCGAGAGCGTCCGTCTGGGATTGGAGCATGTTGTTCTCCTCGCGAAGTCGCTCTGCATCCTCACGGAGCCTCTCAGCTTCCTCCCGTAGCTGTGCGTTCTGCTCGCGCTGGGGCGACTTGAGCGGAGGCTCGATCGGGGCGGCGCTTTTGCCCATGCCTCTCGACATGTCGGTGGGGAAAAAGCTGGGGTCGTCCATGAAGAGCTCATCGGCCTGGTCCCTGCTATTCCGGTCTTGCGTGAAGGTGTACATGCTCTCGGGGCTACCGGGGATTCCGTTGAGGGCCGGGCCATTAGTTTCTGGCGCTGTCTTCTTTCCCGCCTTGTGCGTCAGTTGCAAAACACCAGCGGTGTGCTCCAAAAGCCGTCTCTGGGGCTCGATCAGGCGCTTCTCCAGAGTCCAGAGTTCCGAAGCCAGCTCTTCGCACTTGCGTTCAATGGACTGGCGCTCCTTCTCTGCCTCTTTTGCAGACTCGCCCCCGCTGCTGCGGCCGAGAAGACTTTTTCTCCGCCCACCGTCCTGCCTCCCAGGGGAGTAGAGCTTCGACATGGAGATGGCAGCATCGCGGTACTTTGTTTGGATCTTGAGATTGGAGCGCGCCTGCTGCACCCGCTGGGTGAGGATACTGATTTGCTTCTTCAAATCGTCAACCTCCTCCTGCGACAGGATTTCGTAGGTTTTGCTGTCGGAGAGGGCGGTCTCGGTCAGGAGGTGCACCTGGATCGGGTCCTTGAGGTCAACGAGCGGCGAGCTCTGTGGGCGATCCGTGTTCATCTGGGAGCATGTTAGCCCGTGGGTCGAGCACACCCAAGCACGTCACAACGAACCGGGTTGAAGCGCGGCGTGTCGCCAGCAAAGTTGTTCTGCACGTCTCTTGCGTAGCCATCGACCAACATCCGGCTGCTTGGTGGCTGGGCCCGGGGTGGCGATACCCTCCCAGGGCCGTAGCCGTCTCTTCCAGAAGTATAGGGATTCATTTCCAATATCCAAAAGCTCGTGAAGCGTTCTTCGATCCGTTACCGCATGACCGAGGAGGAGGTTGGGTGTCGTCGTAAGGGTCTTCGGGGGATCGTGTCTCGTGGGTACTGATCCAGGGGTGGCTGTCTGTCGCAGTCGTCGCAAACGTTCAGGGTGCCGGCGCAACAATGATCGACCACGATATACTCAGTGACAAAAGGGAAAGACAGTCCTGGCGAAGAGGTTCGAAGCGCGGGTCAGGCGCGCATTTTCGAGGCGTCACCGTATGGTTAAGAGACGGATGGGAAACTGCAGAAAGGAGCCGGCGGGTGCGCATCTGCGGGTGGAGCGCCGCTTTTGGGCCTTGTATGCAGGGGAGTAAATTGGCGGACGATGGTTCCAGTCTTTGGGCGGCTCCTTGCAGCTGAGCCGGACCCCCTAAAGAGGTGGTGGGTGGGATGGTTGCGGTTGGACAGACAGGCAGGGCCTGGCACTGGAGTCGAATGTGGTTCAGCCTCCGGACCCTCGCCCATCCCTTCGGGGGGGTTGACGTTTGGGGGGTGGCAGGGAGCCGCCAAACCGTTTCCGGACAGCGCCCTCATGCCCGTGACCCACCAGCTCGCAGCCCCGGCCCAAGAGTCCGGTGCTTGCCGCATGAACGGCACTTCCGACCACCACTTGAACACTAAAAAAATCCACACCGAGGTCACGACCGAGTCCGTCTAGAAGAACAACAAACAACAACAAAGCTAACAGATAGCAGTAACCCGTGACCGTCTGGCATATGGATGACTGCAGAAGAAGCGAGACTCGGTCTCAAGTTAGAGCCCCTGCCGGATGGACCACTCCCTGGCTCGCGCACCGACCGACGGCTATGACTGGGGCTGAAGTTGCCGTCCCAAGTGAACCACACAATGTGACGGGTATCGTCTGGGAGCCCGTCCATCGGGTATCGGATGATCATCACAGACGAACAGCCGGGTCCGAGATGTGTATCCTGTGGCTTTCTGGGCGGAACCGTGTGTTTTACGCATGCACTTATTATGTCTTGGATGACCTCGGGTGTGCTAGTGATAATACGTCCAAACAGACATGCCTGCCGCCGCCATGCCACCCTTGCACCCTCGATCCCACCAACCCGACCCCTCCTCCCTGGTCTCACGCTCACAAAAATCCTCGGAGCTGGTCTCTCATGTCTTGCCCGACAGTTCTCTGACGGCTCTCGCCCTCATTTTGAGCCTGTGCGCCGGACGAGGTCGCCGTCGCATTTTCTCCCTCCAGCCTTCGCCGGAGTCCCTCAAACTCGTCACGTCGCCTCTGGGTCCGGACACCAACGAGCCAGCCTGGCACTCGCCATCTGGTCACCATGGCGGGGAGCAGGTCGTTGCGCCATGCGTGACCAACAACCCAGCCAACGAGAGCACCCAGCACCGAACCAGGCCACTGGAAGAGGGCCAGCTGCAGCGCCAGGGCGTACCGGTAGGACTTGTCTGAAAAGGTAAGTCCCGAGAAGGGTTCGTTGGATGACGGTGCTGCTGCCGAAGTAGCCACGCGGTAGCTGTAGATGTGTGGGATCAGGGCGTGGTATTGCGAGAGGATGGCGAAAATGAGAGGCGTAGGCCCTGCCGGCATGTAGTTGAAGAGGCCACGCGTTATGGGCCTCAAGAATACCGTGAGAAGTACAGGCGGGATGACTGCGGTCAGAGCAGCCGTCGTGACCAGAAAAGACTACATGGATCAGCCTACGAACAAAGGAAGGGCAACGCTACAGCACTCACAGCGTACTTCCTGGAACCCCACATCTGTTCCAGGATCCTCATGTTGTAGAGGGTAATGGAGGCGAACAGCGCCTCACTCGAGTTGGTGCAACATAGCTGGTAGGTGAACATGCGCCAAAACTGGCGATAGCGCCAGAAGTGGGTGTCGACGCGGATGTAAAAGTAGTGCTTTACGTCGAGCAAACTGGCCGCAATCGACAGAATGACGAGGCCAATGACTAGTGTCCTAGTCACTGGGGCGTTGGCAAACGACATGGTGGGTGGGCTTTGCGATGTGTCGTTGTCGTGGCTTAGAGGGATCGTGGTCGTCGCCAGGTCCGGTCCATGAGCATGAGCAAGCTTCCCTTCCTACTGTGGCCACCTAACGGGAGCTCCGGAGATGTGTTCAGCCGGATACTGCGAGCTCCTTGATCTTGAATCCGAGACGAGGTGATCGCCGTCTTTGAGTTTGAGAGATGCCTTGAGTGTTGTACAGTTTGGAGTCGGACTCCAACGGGTGTTTGAGATGCTCCCCCAAGTGGCCAGCGTGGTTGTATCGAATGGCGAGCAGGTGGGCGAGGCTGCAAGCCAGCGACCCCACTGAGCCGGTGCCACTCGCGTGTCGCGGCGGGTGCGTAAAGTGCAATGTGGCTTCCCCGAGCCGCTGATTGGCCTAGACTGTTCGAACGGTCCGTGGCGATCGATGCCCTGCCACATTACGTGGTGCGTGTGGCTGGGCTTGACTTACATCACCGGCTCCGCCGCTTTAACAGCTTGCCAAGACGCACGTGTGCTCACAACTCGTAGCCACCGACCAGCTCGGGGCCGCGCGCGCGATGCCATTTCTTGCCAACTTTACGCCGACTCGACGAATGTGGAATCCACCGCGTCCCTCGTCTTTCCCATAACCCAGCAGCCGACAAGCTTGTTTCCTTATTCCCTGACTTTGTTCTTCTTTTGCAACTGTCTCGACCAACACCAGCATACACGGCCGTTTCCCTAATACATTCGTCGGCGCACTTCCTCATCACCTTTCCAGCCTGTTGAGCTCGCCCGTCCAGTCCCGTCCACACCGAACATAGACCCGAACATGTCCGAGATCCTCAACAACAGTATTAGCCAGTGGCTGGTACGCTCCCCGCCGGCGGAATGGATCATTTCACAGCTCAGAGATATCTTGATCGGCGCATTGAAGCAGGGTCCCATCCCCCAGCACGTCGCGTTCGAGATGGACGGCAACCGCCGATACGCCAGGGGAAAGAAGATGGAGACCATCGAGGGTCACCATCACGGCTTTGAAGCTCTGGCGAGGGTTCGTCTGGGTCTGTCAAGGCGCGGGTTCCCGGACGAAATGCTGACCGCCATCACAGGTGCTCGAGATCTGCTACAAGTGCGGCGTCAAGGTCGTCACCGTCTACGCATTCAGCATCGAGAACTTCAACCGACCCCAATACGAAGTCGACGGCCTGATGCAGCTGGCCAAGGTCAAGCTGGAGCAGCTGACGCACCACGGGGATATTCTGGATCGCTACGGAGCTTCCGTCAGAGTCCTGGGCCAGAGGGACCTCCTACCACAGGACGTCCTGGATGTGGTTGATACCGCCGTGGATATGACCAAGAACAACAACAAGTAAGTCCTGTACATGCGCTGCCAGAGGCCAAAGCTAACCATCAACAGGCACATCCTGAACATCTGCTTCCCATACACGGCACGAGAGGAGATGGCCACCGCCATCCGGTCGACAGTCGAGGAGTACATGGCTCCCCCAGGACCCAAGTTCACCCCATTCCCCGCATCGCGCATCACGCAGAAGATTCTGTCGAAACACCTGGACGGCAAGGAGAAGCTCGAGCGCATGCCGACAATCCGCGAGCCCTCGCCGACGCCCTCGTCGCGCTCCGATGACGCCAATGACGACGCCGCCTCTTCGTCCACAACCCTCCCACCGGGATCGCCACCACACTCCCAGCGTGCTGAGCAGGACGCAACACTCAAGAACCCTGAGGGCATCACCGCCGAGACCCTCAACAACCACATGTACACGACCGGCAACCCCCCGCTAGATATCTTCGTCCGCACTAGTGGCGTCGAGAGGCTGAGCGACTTCATGCTCTGGCAGGCTCACCAAGACACCCACATCTTCTTCCTCAAGTGTCTCTGGCCAGAGTTCGACCTGCACCAGTGGGTTCCTGTCCTACTCGAGTGGCAGTGGAGACAGAAGCAGACCGAGCGAGACGAGCAGCCCCGGAAGGCACGGGGTCGCAAGGCGGTCAAGGCGGCCTGATTCAAGGGAGATGGAAAGCCGGTGTGATCTGCCAGCGCAATTACTACTTGCAATATTTTGACTTGGCACGATTGTTATTTATGCCACAGCGCAACAGAAGCGGGAGGCCGGGCGCTTTCTCATTTGGCTTCATGGGGAGCGATTAGACTAGTTTGGCAGGGGGGTGAAGGGCATGGGATGATACCACAGTATTTTATGAGGGTGTATATCTCCGAATTACCACGGGGGCACAGCATCCTCCATTATTCAATATCGGCAGACATGTCGAAAATGTGACGTTCGGTGCTCCCGCCATGAGTGTCCTGGAAGGTAAAAGAGCTGCGGCTTGGATCCGCCGCCAGGGCATCAGGCTGCGAAATAAGGGGTTGACCATGGTAGGCTCGCCGGGGCTGCCATGTCTTGTGCAAAGAGTACTTTGGGCTCTGCCACAGCACATGTAGAGAAGAGGCTAGGTCATCGACTCTTCCCCGTATCCGTCATGGGCTACGGCCAGCTACGCTGCATTGTATTTCCGGTTTCTCTATGTCAAGACTCGGCTCGGAGCTTGATGTTGCTATAAATAGGCCTGGGCCTCGTGCTCAGGATGAAGAATCTGTCTCCAGAGCTTGGCAGCTTTGGAAAGTCGGGGAGTAAGTATCTAGTGCTATGACATCTTCCCTTGCATTCAGAGAAGCTTGATCAATCTTGGTAGATGCCGGGCATGGATTGGTGATGTTGACTGCTCTCCACATGGCTATGGCGAGGAGACCTGGACCTCTTGGTCACTATGCCAGCTAGGTCTTTGGTGAGAAGTCAAGTCCATCTCCCTGAAGCGGTCGATTCATACAGAACCAATCCTGTTCACGAGATTCTCTTGGAGGGAAGTCTCTCTACTTTTGGAATCTGCCTGTTTGCTGCGGCCACCAGCCCAGTAGGAAACTGCGAAGCTCGGAACAAGCTGTGCGGCTCACATTGATCCCGAAGCAAGGGGCCAGGAAGTCCCTTGAAGACCAAGATCCAAGTGTAGAGGCAATACTCTGACCCATTTACTCCGCCTCGGCTACTGTCAGTACTTTGAGACAAGCTTTCCCACTTCTCAATGCGCGGTTTGAATCATTTGGTATATTTCTGCACACCAGCAACGGCTCTCCTGGCATTTCGTATTCACAGGCTTGTCCAGTTAGTCCACAATATCCAGTATTTAGAAGGCAGCCAAGTTGCGCAACATGTCAAGAGGCGAGGCAGTGGTCAATTCTGAGTTGCACAATTCCTATGTCTAAGCCTAGAGGTGTAGATCGTGAAATTGGTGGCGTTTATTCTTGTTCTACCTTGGAGGCCCCTTCCCCGCCTTGTGAAGACTGTTTCTCGCGGTGAGGCCTCAATTTTGAATTCAGCCCGCCACATGATGGGTTGCGACAGCGTTGACTGCCTGGAGATCCACCGCCACCTAACTGATCGGGAAAACCCAACACGAAAGACTGCTTCTCCTTACCGGAATCAACCGTCAAAACAAACACCATTACAATGGCTCTCAGGGCACCCCATTCTTTTTTCTACTTCAGTGCCCCTGCTCGCAGGTGGGTGCCGGCGATATCCAATGCCATCCAAAGACCTGAGTTACGAAGCCCAGTCTTGCCAAACCTTCGGAAACATCGTTTCGACATCGCCTCTTGGAATATCAACTGCGGAGCTAGGCAACCCTCAAGACGTTGTCTTGGTATCATCAATCACATCGTCCAGAATAGGATTCCCGACATCCTCTGCCTGCAAGAGGTCAAGCCAGAAGTTCGGGCTACTCTCTTAGGCAACCCCCAAATACGCGAGAACTTTCTCACGACCGACGCCGAGCCAGACTTGGAGGACAAGCCATTTACAACCATGACCATGCTGTCTAGAAGACGCTTTGCGTATTCTCCAGAGGTGGAAGGATCAGCGGACGAGGACAAGTTCATTGTTCGGAACACTTTTCGCGAGCAGCTTCCGAGTGCAATTGGCAGAGACGGACTGTACGTCGACCTCACCCCCCCTTATGCGCGAGACAGCTTCCTCCGCGTTGCAAACGTACACCTCGAGTCGCGCGATACGTTCTTCTATCGGGAACAGCAGCTTCAGAAACTTGCGAGGGCCCTGTACGAGCCTGGCTGTAGCGGTGGACTCATTGCCGGTGACTTCAATTCGATCACCGAAGAGGATCACCAGCTTATCGAATGGAACAGTCTGAAGGATGCGTGGCTGACGTTATATGGAAACACCAAGCCTGGCGGTACGTGGGGCGTGGGCTGGAGGGACTCACCGTCACGCCTGGACAAGATTGCAATGGTAGGCTTACTACCAGAGTCTATGCAGCTCATGCATCCTCTCTTCATCGACGCACCTAATCCAGGGGAGACGTCAGACCAAATCAGATGGAGCGACCATAGCGGAATACGATGCAGGTTTTATTTCTAAGACTTTATTATGGCCTGAGAACCTTCCAAACCATTGATTAATCGGGGACACGTCGTCAGCGTTGAACTCTTTGGATTACTGCCGTAATCCAGCCCTTACTGGCTTGTCTATGGGAGAGCGGACGGGATCCCGAATTTCCCAGTAGGTATGGTCGTATGTGCTAGATGGAGGTTCGTGGTGAAATCATGAAGGTCTGGGCCGCTGAATGTGTAATGTCTGGAGCTCCACATTGAAGCACCGAAATAGTGGACCCAGCTGTGGCTTGTTCCTGGCTACAGCACCGTGTGGCAGTGGCACTGTGGCGGGAACTCTCCGCCCACCTGCTGCTGTGTTCCCCGAAAATGGAAGAGAGAGACCGAGTGATGCAGTTTCGCTCCCGCCCGGTCGACAGACAGCCGCCCCGAGCCCGCCATCTTGCAAACACCACCACTCGCTCAGATTTTCCTCGCGCCTCTCCCCCCAACAACCCGACCTGACGTCTCGAGCACCAAGGCCCCCAATCAATAGGCTCACCATGCCGGTTTAGAATTATTCCAGCGTCATTCTTTCCTCGCCTTCATCTCCAAATCCGTCCACTCACCCCCCATCTTCCGATCCTCCCCTCCCCGACCGCGCGCGCGCACGCACAACGGGGGACCGAACCAGCGCGCCTCCTTCCAACCACCCCCTCCAATAACTCCAAAGACAGTCGCAATAATATCTTGCCGCGATGAAATCCGCAAAAGCTCCGGCGGCCGCGGCCGAAGGCTCCTCGAGTCGCAGGTCCCAGCCTGCCCGACAGACGAGGACGAACCCACCGCGCGTGTCCAACCTACGAGGGCCGCTCGGCGGCAGGGACTCTGTCCCCGGAGGAGCTGCGTCTGACCAGCCCATCGACATCTACCCTGCCATTACCTTCTTTGCCGATGCCATGACGGCGCTTCCCAAGGAGCTGGTGCGTCATTTCACCTTGCTCAAGGAGGTCGACGCCAAGATCTACGGCCCCGAAGACGCCCTCTTCCAGCTCGTCGACGCCGCCATGAACACGCCCGCCCCCGAGCAACCTCGACAAAACACCAATGCCATCGAGGCCTCGGCGCCAGAATCGGCCGCCATGAGTGCCCAGAATAGCTCCACAGGTGTCGTCGCCCCAGGCCAGGCCCCTACGACGGCTCCCTCCACGAACGGCTCGCAAGCGCCCTCTGCAGCCGCCTCCGCAACCGACCCGCGCCGTCAATTATACCAGCAAACCGCCTTCAAAATACAGGAGATGCTAGGTTCTCTCGAAGAGAAGAACCATGTCATTTCCACCGCCAACGAGGCCCTCCAGAAACAGCTCGCCCGCATTGATGACGTGTGGCCTCACCTTGAGAATGAGTTCAGCGATGAGGCGAAATGGGGCAGCACGACGCACTGGGCGTATCCCGAGAACAGAGCTGGCAACAAGGCCGCCCACGCTGAGCGTTCGCGGAGAGAGGGTGCCGCTGCCATCTCCGCAGCCGCCCAGCAATTGGCCGAGGAGGCCGCAGCGCGAAGCGATGCGAGAAAGCAGGCTGTCCAGGCCAAGAAGAACCTGAAAGCACAGAACCAGGAGAACGAGCCTGACGACGCAGAAGGTCGCGGCAAGACCGAGACCACCAAGAAGAGTATTGCGAAGGCGCGCAAAGCTGCCGATGCCGCCGCCGCTGCCAGTGGCGGTTCCAATGTCGGCCTGGGTATCACAAACGGCGCGACGAACGGCGCGGCGCCCCAGCCGAAGCGTCGCAAGGTCGAGAAGACTGCGGCAAAGGACGCGCCGGTGGAGCGCGCCATGGCCAGCGTCTTTGGTCCAGAGGCTCCAAAGGCCAAGACATCAAGCCCTCGAGGCACTCCCGCGCCGGATGGACCCAAGAAACGAAAAGCCCTTCCAACGGGGAGCGGCCAGACCAAGAAGAGGTTCGTCCCGATTTACCCCGCGAGCCGTGCTGTCTACAGCGTGTACTGACTACCATTCAGCAGGACTGGCCCGACCAACTCGCCATCCGCTGCCTCGTCGCCGGTTATCGGCGCTTTCCCCGAACCCAAATTGGCCCGCGCCTCCCCCATCCCTCCGATTCCAAAGCCTCCCACGGCTGCCCGTGCCAGGAACAACTCTGTGGCCTCGGCGGCCGAGAACGGCAAGGCGAGGCCGTCGTCGTCGGCATCTAGCAAGCCCAATGGCATCCCGCAGCCTGCACCCGAACTGCCCCAGCAGCCGCCGACTTGGCCGAAGCCCGTTGTTGAACCGAAGGGCCCCAACAAGGAGACTCCAGTGCCGATCAAGCCGGAGCCCCCACGGAAGGAGGCAGAACCTGCCGAGGCCGGGGCTGTTGCCAGCGCAGTTGCAGCCAAGAAGGATACACCAAAGCTGGAAGAGCCAGAGCGCAGGGTCGAGACGCCGATACCGCCGCCGATAATAGCGTCGGCCGCGATGTCGGCGCCGCCGCCCGTGGTGTCGACGCCGGCCACGGTGACCAAGAGCGGCAGGGCCAGCAAGCCGTCAACACCGGCCCTGGCGACGTTCCAGGAGGCGCAACAACAGCAGCGGTCCCGGACAGCAAGGAACGAGAGCAAAGAGGGCGCGAAGCGCAAAAAGGCTGCCACCGTGGCCACCCACGCGCAGGCAGCCAAGGTCGCGGAAGAGGACACCAACAGCAGCATGCAGGACGACGACGAGGAAGACGGGGGCGACTTGGAGGTGAACGAGCCGCTATACTGCTACTGCAACGGCGTCAGCTACGGCGAGATGGTGGCTTGCGACGCCGACAACTGCAAGCGTGAATGGTTCCACTTGGATTGTGTAGGCCTCAAGGTCGCACCGAAAGGCAATGGTGAGTTGTTACTGTTCCTTACCCTCAACCTCCCGACTTGACTGACTGGAAAACAGCCAAATGGTACTGCGAGCCTTGCAAGAAGCAGCTGGCGATCAACGCCAGGAAGCTGAACGGAAGGTAGAGCCAGATCAGCCATCCGACGACGAAGATGCTCGGCCGCCGGCGCTTGCTGCCGATGTCATACAGAGCGTCTGCTTTCTGATCGAAACCACGTCCTGCAACTTGCAGGCAACTTTGGGAACTGTATACCAGGCGTTTGGGTTTTCTTCTTCTCTCCCTTTCCACTGGTTTCTTTCTAGGCGTTTATGGCGGTGGAGTTTCGGCAGTGACGGACTGACCCTGGGGTCACGATACCGGGCAGTAGAACATCCCGTAATGGCCGGGAGGACGACGGGTTTGTCGACGCGTAAGTAGACACGCCCATGACACGAATCAGAGCAACCGCATTTTTGCCCCTGCCGTTATTCCGGTGAGGTTTCGTCGGTCTTCCCCAGGGGCCCAAGGGCCTCGCCCCTCTTCCCCATGTTTGCTGCCAGGGGCGAAGAGGGGCATCTCATCAGACCAATGCCTGCAGGGTGAGACATGCCAGGGCGCGGGCGACCGACCGGACATTGATGCTCTCCCCGCGATGCATTGATATTCCCGGGGCAAAGACGAGAGATGTGGCGCTATGACGTTTTAGGGAGCTGGTTTGGGACTTCAGGCCAGTCGAGCAAAAGGTGCAGCACCAGCGTGCACCAACGGGTGAGGGGTTCCACGTCGGTACCAAAAGGTGAAGGGGGGAGGGGTGTGTGGTGGAAAAGGGGGGAGGTGCATCAACTATTTCCTGGGGTAATAGCTAGGGAGGGATCGAGAAAAAAAAGGGGGCATTTCTCAGGGCTAGTAGGAAAGGTTAGGGGGGAGGGGAGGGGACCGGATCGCGGGAACAGCCATACCATCATTTGATCACCGCAATTGGGGATCGGCATGCCGCGGTGTCAGAGATGGGACGGGGTCTGGCTTTGGTGCGGGAAGCCGAGGCGGCCGCCGGAGGGTATTCGGGGGTTGTGGTCAGAGGTCACGTTGGCAGAGGGAAGGACATCGGTCAGGTGCCAAGGGGGGAGTGTGGCAGAGTCTGTCGTGTTGTCGTTTGACTCACGATGTGGCCTGTCTTGGTGTTTGCTAGAAAAGAGGGGAGGAGACCAGGAGGGGGAGGACGGGAGAGGTGAGTGGAAAGCACCGATGGAGCCGCTCCGCGGGAGCCGGGCTGGTCACGAGATGCATCTCTGGGCATTGAAAATGCAAGCGTGATCAAAAAGGGTCGGAGGTTGACTAGGCGGGTTGTGTAGTCCCCGGCGCCGTTGAATCGGGGGCGCGGCTATTTGGATGAGTGACTGTGACTGACTTGCTGACAGACTGACTGAAGAGAAAAGTGCAAGGCGGGAAGTGGGCTAACTGGCCGAGTCCGAGTCCGGGGCGGCTTGTCTCGGCTTCCTGACAGAAAAATTCTGTGCATTATTTTTTTCTCTGCTGCCTTGCCGCGATGGTGTCACCGGCCCGGGACGTGGTGTCTTAGTGGTTTGCATATTAGGTACTTAGCTCGAAAATCTTGAATCTGGGGCATGGAAGGGAAAAAAAAAAATTCGACTGTTCTTGGCCTGTAAGCTGCATCTTGGAGGATGAGGACCAAGAGTCGCCCCGTTTTTAAACGCACCTCCCAGGTCCAGTTGCAAAGTCTGGAGACAGAGACGCTGGAGTCACTGTGACGGGCCTGGCGGTTGGTTTCTTCTTCCTCGTTCTCTGCTGTGCAGACAGACAGGAAACAGTCCGGGGGTGGCTCCGGGATTTCCGCACAGGGGACAAGGCCTGGGAGGGATTAGCGGGCATCGGCCCCGTTCCCGCCCAGCTGGGGCGGGCAGGGAGATGGAGATCTCGGCAGGGCCGTGACGCTGCGAAGTGCTGGGGCAGCAAGGGCATAGGACAAGGGTACCCAGCCTGACGCAGGAAGCTTGCGGAGAGCGAGGTCAGGTGGGCGCGGTGGAATGTTCCATTGGCCCTGGCCCCTGGGGGAGGGCTGGGGCGAGCGCCTACGAGGATGACTCTTTTCTCGTACCGTATTCCGGCAGACGAGGCTCGGCTGAGGCACTGACGGCTGACTGACTGTTCCACACAGAAGATCGCAAGAGTCCTGAGTTGGTGACGAGAGGAGAGACAGGCTCATTATCCGAGGAGAACCAATGTCCGGTAACCAGACGGAGAGGTGTCCTCGGTGGACGAACTGCTTCCCTGGACGAACTGCTTCGCTGGATGGTCCTCGGTGATGCGGTCGCCTGCAGGTGCATCCCAGACCGCTAGGATCGGCCACGCGCAGCAATCTAGCGGCTGGAGGGTGCTGGTGGTGTGTGCCAGCCCCGGCCGGCTCGGACAACGACAACGTGCTCGGCGGTTTGGTCTCAGGGCCCCGGAGACGAAGGAGGCTCGGCTGTCACCAGGGAATTTTTTGGTCGGTCTAGCCGCCCTGTGGCGAAGAATGTCATGTCCGGGGGCGACCTGTGTGAGTCTTCAATTAGACTCCTCGGAGCTGGTTGCATCCCTTCCCTTCCCTTCCCCTCCATTCCCGTTTGGAAGCGTCCGAGGGTGCTGTTTCCAGGCTTTGTCAATGACCTGGGATGGGACGCCGAGAAGCCATGGATGGATGGGCCTATGCGCGGACGCGGTGGAAATGGGAAACGCGAGGGCCCGGGGGCACATGATGTGATGTATTCGTCATTCTGCGGCCAACCGTTCAAGTTATTCTCAAGTCCGAGATGGCACAATGCTGCTGCTGTTGAGGAGCGCAGAGGAGAGGAGAGGGGCGGAGAGGGGATGGATGGATGGCATCCGACGACACACACCCGGCTGGTGCTTTGCTGCTTCTTGCTGGCATCGCATTCTCATTACCAAATCCTCGCCCAATGACCATCCGCCGGCGCTGTCGCCATTGTCGCGGCATGTGGTGAGACGCGACAGCGCTGGGCCCCATCGACGATGGTCCTTGGATGGGAAGCTTTGACTGTTCATGTGACCATGGCTGGGTGACCAGAACAAGCCAGGCCCCAGGTTTCCATTACCAAATTCTTGCCCAAGAGAAACGCACCGCCGTACCGCACCGCCCACCCCTCCCGGGCCTTTCGCCTCCCCCAGTCAGGGACAGACAAATTATTCTGCGGGCCGGCTCCGCATGTTTTCGCCTTACGTACAATGACACAAGGGGCACCGCGCCACTGGCCCAGCCCGATATAATCATTACATACTCGGTACCTCCTCGCTGGATCGCGCCTGCCTTGCCTGACTTTGCCTGCCAGAAGCATCCATTTTGATGCAAACACCAACAACTCGATTTTGACGCCCTCACTCCACTTCACTTCACCCTCGAGACAAACATCCCACCTGCATCACCACTGTCAGACAGACAGACACCTTTGCTCCGGCCCACTAAGTCCGTCTCTCGCTATCCTCTTCCGGCGGCCGCTCTACCACGTTTGGCCTGAAAGCTCTCCCGCGCACGCACGCACTCACTCAGACATCTCTTCATCCTCCTGTCAGAAACCCCAGAGTCCGCACGCGGCATCTCGAGAGCTTCGTCCCCCGGCTTCATAACTCTACCCCCTTGGCCCCTCCCCGGGACACCCTCCCCGGCGCATCACCTCAGCAGCTCCGTCGAGCACGTTTTTCCCGCCCGCATCGTGTCAGTCCTCGCCTGCCCGCCGGTCTCCCGCCCCCGGGCTTCGGTTCCACGATCCATACGCCGTACATCTCCATCAAACAACTGCCACGCCCACCACACAACACACCCCCGGCGGACATCATCATTCTTCGTTAGCCCATTCGGCCTGGCCCAGCCCAGCCCGCCCGGCTCACAGTAAACTCGTACCTACCTACTTTGCTTCCTTGGCCACCCCCCTACACCGTTCCCCGCAGTCCACCAACTTGCTGTTACCTAAGAGTCTGGGCGTCCCGGCGAATCGCGAGACTTTGACCTCTTCTCTTACTACGAGTGGGCCGGTTCCTGGACCTCGTGGTCTCTGACCGAGAGAAACCTGACCTCCTCTCCTCCCCCCGGGGCCCTGTCGTGAGAGACGAGAAATTTCGTTGAGACCACCGCTCGTCTCTTTTTTCTCCTCTCACGCCTCCCGGCCTGCCAAATCTCTTGTGTTTCTCTCACACACACCCTCACACCCTCACTCACTCCCTGCCTGCCCCTCGGAACCCTGCCGTGACCAGGGACATCGCGGCACCAGAAAGCTCCTCCCCTCTTTCGCGTACCTGAGCTGAGCCTCCCTCCCAATAACGTGCTTCTGAAGCAAGCAAGAAGCAACATGGGACATACGGCCACCCTACACCACGCCCCCTCCACCTCCTCTGCCTCCACCACTACCGCTACTACCACCACCACCTCCACAGACCACCAGGGTCCTCTCCCGAGATACATAATGGACCGCCCCGATCTTCTGAGGCGCCCGTCTACCCCGGACAAGCATGGACGTTCCTCCTTCTCATCCATCCGTGAAGAAAGTTGTGGCCCTGCCCAGACCTTCACCTCCTCAAAGGTCTCCTCCTACATCCAAGACAACGAAGACGCCATTCTCGACTCGGACGAGTCACCCTCCCCGCCTGCCCTCGACAACATGACGACTGAAGTCATGACCGAAGTCCAGTTCCTCCCTCCCGTCA
The DNA here is from genome assembly GCA_020726575.1 of Plectosphaerella plurivora. Lineage (NCBI taxonomy): Eukaryota > Fungi > Ascomycota > Sordariomycetes > Glomerellales > Plectosphaerellaceae > Plectosphaerella > Plectosphaerella plurivora. The sequence continues at coordinate 90,543 of JAGSXJ010000036.1, forward strand.
CCCAACCCGGCAGCAGACTCCACGGCAACTGGTTCCCCTCTGACAACTTCCGAGGATGGAAGCAGATCAATGTCAAGGGCAAGACTGCCAGCCGGAGCTTCGGTGACCTCCAGGCCCTTCACATGGCATGGAGCACCCCTCCTGCCCCCAAAAAGGAGAAGAACCGCTTCGCCCACGGCCACGCCCCAATTGAGAAGCTCCCCATTGAGATTCTTGGTATGTATCACTCTCGCCGAGCTCCGTTGGCTGACTCGGAGCTTCTTGGTAGCAACTTAAGCTAACTTCCCCCTCTCATAGGCTCCATCATTGAGCTCCTGGTTCTCGATGTTCCGCCACTCAACGGCGCAACCCGTCGCAACGTCGACCTCATGTCGCTGCTGCTGACCTCCCGAACGATGCACGGCGCTACCCTCAACGCCCTCTACAGGAAGATCACCATCCCCCACTCAAAGGTCTTCCGCAAATTCCTCACAAACATCTCCGAGCACCGAGCCCTCGGCACTATGGTGCGCCGACTCGACTTCAGCCACTTCAACAACGCCACCCTCTTCGCCACAGTCAGCGAGCGCAGGACCACGCGCAACCTGACCTCCGAGACCCTCCTCCAGTGCCTCGCTCTGACCCCCCACCTCCAGGAGTTCCTGGCCATGGAGCACATTGATGACGACCTCGATACCGACGTTCTCCGTAAGCTCTTCGTCGGCCTGCCTAGGCTGCAGGCCCTCGACTTTGCCGGCTGCACCTCGCCGGCCTTCAAGGCCTCCTTCTCAGCCGCCCTCGCCAGCGAGCTGCCCGACACACTGCCCATCACCCGACTCTCCTTCCACAAGTGCCTGACTCTCCCGTCCTCCGTCTTTGAAGAACTTCTGCCGCGGCTGCCGGGCCTCACCCACCTCGACCTGGCCCAGACAAAGGTCACCGACAAGGCCCTCCTCTCGATCCCCCACACGGCGAGAATCACCCACCTCAACATTGCCAAGTGCACTCTCCTGACGGCCGAGGGCGTCATCAAGTTCTTGAGCACCCACCCAGCGGTCATGCACACTCTAGTCTACCTGAGCGTTGCGACGGACGCCAGGAGCAGCCAGCTGTTCACAGAGGAGGACGTTTCGGCACTCATCCCCGTCCTGCCCAAGACCCTGAGGTCTCTCAGCCTCAAGGGCAGCCAGATGACCCAGGCTCACATTGAGCTTCTCCGTCCTCTTACCAAGTACCTCGAGGAGCTTGCCATTGGCCGCCAGATCGATGTCATGGGCGCCTCCAAGCTGTTCTTGCCTGCCGAGAAGGTAGAGGACCCCGAAAAGAAGGAACAGGACGCTGATGCCATGGATATCGACGAGGAGCCGGTTGAGGAGGAGGAGCCCGCCAGCCTGCGGTACCTTGACCTCTCGGACCTGTGGGGAAATGAGCTCGACCTGATCGCTCTCTTCTCCAAGAAGTGCTGCCTCCTGCGCGGCGAGTCGGTGCCGCTGGAGGTCATCGAGGTCTCGGAGCAGTCGTTCAAGAGCCTCTCCCGCAACAAGGCCCTGCACCAGATCGGATGGTCTCTGCAGGAGATTGGAAGCCGATGCTGGATGGTGCGCATCCAGAAGGACGGCGACCGAGGCCACCGCTGGTGGAAGATGGGCGCCGACCATTGGGGAATGAGGAAGATCCCCGTGGCCCGCGCCGACGTCGGAGGCATGTACGGCTCCTTCATGTTCGGGCGGAAGCTGTAAAGGTCACACACCCACACCCACGGCCCCCGGCTACTCGAACACACGCGCCTTGATTTCATTTCCCGGATTTCTCGGCGCATCTTTTAATACCCCTCCCCTCTTTGGTTACAAGCGACAGCATATTGCAACGAAACTTGGACGACAGGACGGACGAAGCATGGAAGCATCTGCATAGCGAGGGGCGGTCATATCTCCCTTGTACGTGTCATTTGGTTTTTGGGTTTTCTGCACTGCGCTATGTCCCTTTTTTTCTGGTCTTCTCGTTTGGCGTCAAGGGGGAAACAAAAATGCATTTCTTTACCATGTCATGAACAGGATAGCGAAAAAGTGGTCATCAAAACAGTTTTCTAGTCAGTCGAGGATCTCTATAGCTATCGCATCGGCGAGGGGGCACCATTGCCTTCCCCGCGTCGTGTATTTATTGATATTTATTGAGCTTGTGTCTCTGAAGTCAATCTGCTCTGAATGACGTGGTATTGATGATCTAGCTGCAAAAGTCAGGGGTCGCGAATAAAGTTGAACTGCCTGCCGCCCCTCCATTTTTTGGAGCAGAGCTGGCTGACCAATGGCAAGCTTCAGTGGTGAAGCACCAGAGGCACCACTTGTCCTCTCCCACAGTGACGTACCTCGGTCCCTGGCAGCGCTTCTTTGACAAGCGCCGTCTAACCACCAACAAACTTACCGCGACACACGACTGGACACACCTTCACCAGACCACATCTCCTTGCGCACACTGACCTCGCCGTGCGAGCTCCTCCACCATGGTCTCCTGGAACTGGGCAAAGTAAGCTCTCCCCCTCCCAGCCATGCTTCCATCCCACTAACTTCCTCCCCTCCAGCATCCGCTCCCTAGCCATCTTCTTCGGCCCCATCCTCCTCCCCAAGGCGATAGCCTACTACCAATCCGTCCGCCGCGCCCAAAAAGCCAGCCGCGAACCCATCATCCCCGTCCCCCGCAACGTTCTCGCCAGCCTCTTCCTCCTCTCCGCCACCGCCATCCTCCTCCTCGTCAGGGCCACGCCCCTCTTCAGCCCCGAGAACGTCTTCCTCACCACGCAGTCCCGTCTCCAGATCCCTGTTGACGTCCTCTTCAACCGCCTCGCCCTCCTCCGCCCAAACAATGCTTTGACAAACTACGACGAAGCCCTGCGCGCACGCTTCGTCAACATTGAGTCTCGCCTGCTCTACCTCCAATACGGCCCTGAAGTCCTCGCAGAGTGTCCCTTTTGCCGCTCCGATGACCCTACCAGCTACTTCTACTACGCTCTGCCTGCCCTCCTCGCCCCCCATGTGGCCAACCTCCTCGCCATCGCGGCCGCTACATCACGTCCCCTGAGCGCTGCTCACGGCGCCCTTTGGCGCAACAAGGCCACCATCGCCGCTATCGCCCTGGCCGCTGTGGACGTCTACCTGGTCCAGTCCTACGACGCCCGCTCAAACTTCTCCGCCCTACGCCTCGCCGAGCTCGACGCCTTCCACTGGCGCGCCCGCTCCCTGCGCCTAGTCGCCCTCGCCATTCTCGACGCCGGTCTCGCCGGCCTTCTCTTCGTCTCCAGCACGAACCGACTCTTCGGCCTCCCGCCCTCTCGCGCAGCCCGCCTCCACGAAGCCAACCGCGCCATCGCCATCGTCCGCAGCAAGCTTGCCGCCCTTGGTATCGTCCGAAACACGAGCGCTCGCGATGACGCCTTGCGCTCTCAGTCCGCCGCGTACTGGAGCCACGAGGTCCGTCTGATGGGCGAAGTCATGGAAGAGCGCGAAGTCGTCGAGGGCATCAACGACGCCATCGGCAGCGGCCGTCTCAACATTGAGTTGATTCAGCAGGATGCCGAGGCCTATGCCTCTGGCGTTCTCGGGGCGCATCTTGACGTCGAGGAGCCAGCACCGCAGCCGCCAGTGACCATGGTGGGATAGAGAAGAAATACCATTTGATGACATTTTACGGAACATCACACCATCGCATAGCGGGAGTGAAATAGAATTCGCTTTACAAAGACTCGTGCTGTTCCGTTGTAGAACGGGGCAAGTCTATCCTCTGCACAACACGTGATTTATGCCAATAAACCCCGCCATCAACTTTACAGGATGGCAATAACCGCCCAAGTGGCGTCTCTTACCCAACGCCGTCGACAATGCTTGTATCGTTCCCAGCTCCGTTCGTCCTATGCGCCCCTCATCTCCGGCCGCGGCGCACTGCTCGCGTTGCTGCCCTTGCGACTCGGCCCCTCGTCCGGGGTGAGTCCCTCCTGGGCCTGTCTCTCCAGGAAGGCCGTCCACAACTCTCCAAGCGACTCCTTGTGCGCCCCGCTACCGCTGCCACCGCCGTCCGCGAAGAAGTCGGCGTTCAGTGAGGGCGTGCTAGGGGTGCGGTGGAAGGGCGATGCCGGCAGACGCAGGGAGCTTCCACCGCCACCGGGCCGCGCCAGGCCGGCCTGCTCGCGCTGCTCATCGGTCCAGTTGAGGTAGCCCGCCATGACCTGCAGGATCTGGAACCGCTTGGGGTCTGATCGATCCAGGGTTAGGAAGTGAAGCATGTGGTTTGTAACAATTTGCCTAGAAAAGAGAGTCAGTGAAGGGCCTTGGGAAGTGGCGTATAAATCGGCTCACCTGTCCACGTTGTCCTCCGGCTTGGTCTTCTTCAAGTACCGGAGTGCCTTGGTGAGGTGATCGTTGAGCACGATAGCCTCGTGCCGCAGCTTGCCGATGAGCAGGTTCTTCTCCTTGACCTCCTTTTCAAACGGCGCCGTACGCTCCAGCTCCTTGTCCAGGTTCTCCCTGGCAGCCTCGGCCTTTTGCGCGCGCAAGCCGGCCTCGTGCACCAGCTTCTTGAGCGCCTGGAGCTGCTCCTCAGACGTCTCAACCATCTCTCGCAGCTCGCGCCTCCGCGCCTCCTGAATGTCGCTCAGGGCGGTCTGCAGGTTATCGATGGTCTTCAACTGGCCGTCGCGCTCGGCGGCCGCGTTCTGGTAGTTGTCGCGCAACGAGGCGGCCTGTTCCTCGAGCTCGGCGACCTTTTCGACGAGGCTCTCCTTGACAGACCGCTCTTCCATGGCGATGACCTCCCATTCGCCCATGGCGTTTGTCGTTGTCTCGACCTCCTCCTTGAGGCTCGACACCAGCCTGGCGAGCTCATCCCGCTCCTTGACCCAATTCTGCTGCGAGAGGTTGCCACGGCTGCGAAGGCTCGTGGCTTCCCTGGCAGCGTCCTGGAGCTCCTCTTTGAGCTTTGAAATCTGTGTCTCAAAGTCCTTGGATCCGTCTTGAAGCTGTTCGTTCTGTGTCTCCAGTTCCTCGATGCGTTCCTTGGCTTCCTCGAGCTCGGCCCTGTCCCGCTTCAACCTGTCGCCGAGGGTGGTCTTGAGGTGGTTCACGCGCTCCAGAAGCCCCTGGTATGCTTCCTCGGCCTGTTCCTTCGCGGTATTGGCCTCCTCCAGCTCGGTTCTCAGTTGCGCGACATCGTCGTTGCCAGAACTTGAACTCTTGAGGGCCTCGAGCTGTGTTCTCAACTGCTCCACTTCTGACTTGAGCTCGTCCCTCTCTTGCGTGAGGCATTCAATCTTGGCGGCAGTCTCGCTGGATGGCGGCTCGGCGACGATTGCCTTGTTGCCGTTCTGGGGCTCGTCTGCGGTCCTCGGTGTGCTGTCATCTGCGGCGATAGCGTGGCCGTTGCCGTTCGGGTCGTCTGCGGTGCCATTGGGTTTCGAGTTGGTATCTTCAGGCTCGGCGGGTGCATCGGTGTGCGTCGAGGTCTCCTGCAATGTGGTCAGCCTGGCGCACCTTCCCGAGGGCATGTCGATGAACCTCGACTGTTCCTCATACCTGAACAGGCGTCTCGGGCTCGTCGTCGGCTTCATCGTTGTCGCGCGGTGCTGCCCCGTTGCCTGTGTTTACTGGCTCCTTTGGCTTGTTGGCGTTCTTCTTCTTTTTGTTGTTCTTCTTCTTCCCTATAGCCCGCCAGGTATGTCAGTGCCAACCCCAAGAGACAATGCGACCTCGAGGTGGATCATGCGCCAACGCACCTGTCGAGGATCCCTGGACCGGGTCTGTGGGGGGTGCCGTTGTCGACATGTTGACTGCGATGTCTACGACATCAGGAGGCAGGCGAAGTTCTCGTGCTGCTCGACACACAATCGGAGACGTGGCCCTGCGAATTGCTGGGGGTGGTGGTATACAGTACTCGTGTCGCTTTACGTACGAAGATGCCAAGTCGCGACGTTGGCCACGAAACAGTGCTGAGTCAGCTGGCGCCCCACGCTGTGCGACAGGGTCCCGCCGTCCTTTTCTCTCCATCGTCTGCGCCGGTGGTTGGAAGTTTCTTTCTTCTCTTCTTCATACATATATTCTCTTCGCCAGACGTACCTTTTCGAACAAGGACAATACTCTGTTTCTTGGTCACCACTGAGGCTGAAGTAGACCATAACAGGCTCTTTATAATCCTGTCGTTTGCTCGATTTTCTCACGAGCGCGACAGGTTCGCTATGGGCATACATTTCTTCGCCCTTCTCAGCTGTGCACTGGGATTGAAGTCGTGATTTTGCGTTGGCAACCTTTGCCGGCTGGAATAACTAAATCGTGCCACTCTTCCTCTGAGCAGCGTCCCTTCAAATTCAACGGGACGACACTCCATATCCCGTTGCAATGTCGGCTTCGTGGGTAGAGGAGCCATCTTACAGCTGCTGTACCACTGATCATCTGCGTCACGACTGGAACACTCCAAGGACAGATTCTCGACCCAATGAACACTGTCGTTGCCACACCAAATGGGACCAGAATAGTTCATTATAAAAAATCCCCAAACGCCAAACAATCCATCGATCATGTGCGACAAACATGCCCTCAAGCCTTGGCCTTCTTGCCCTTCTTTCCGGCCTTGCCCTTCTTACCCTTGGGCGTCTCCTCGACAACCTCCTCCACCACGGTCTCGACAGCGACGACCTCCTCGACAACAGGAGTCTCCTCAACGACAGGGGCCTCCTCAACAGCAGGAGCCTCCTCGACGGCGGCCTCGGTCTTCTCCTCAACAGCCTCGACAACTTCAGGCGCGGGAGCCTGCTTCAGCACCGGGGCCTCGAACTCGTAGCCGATAGCCTTGAGCTTCTCGGCGCGGTCGGCTCTCCTCTTGGTCTCCTTGACGTTCTTCTCCTCCCAGGCCTCCTCGGTGAGGGGGCGGGCGAGCTTCTTGCCGGCAATCTTGTTCCAGGGGATCTGCTTGAACCGCTTGTTGGCGCCCTTCCAGAGGTTGGCGTTGAGCTGCTCGCTGCTGACGAACTTGACGGCCAGGATGTGTCCGAAGAGCAGGTACTTGTCCATCGTCTTGGCGGCAATGTGTGCCTGAAGCGCATGTCAGCTTTTGTAATGGGACTCGGAGGTCCAATGTAGCCTACCGTCGACTCCTCGGAGAACTCGATGAACGCAAAGTGCTTGCTCTTGCCGGTCTTCTTGTTCCTGGACACTGTCGGGCTGTTAGCACATGTTCGTGGGGTGTGTACTGTGTTTGGGCACTTACGTCTGAGCCTCGAGACAGTTCCGAACTGTCCAAAGTAACCCCTGAGTTCGCTTTCGTAGAAACTGCGCTTGTCGTCAGTACCAAGTCTCTCGTGGGGAGACACCATGAGGCGACATACCCGTGGGGCAGGCGGCCGACGTAGATAACGCCAGGCTCCTCCTTGACGGTGTTCCTCTTAGCAGCCAGCGCCTTCTTCTCCTTCTTGGACAGCCTCTGGGGGATCTTTCCGACGTCTTGTCCGGCCTTGAATTCAGCGCCGTTGGGGGTGCTGCCGTCGTTGTCCTCGGGGTCCAGGCCAGCGGCGAGGGCCTGGATGTCGGCGTCGATCTCGTCATCGTCGCCGTCCTCAGACTCGGAGATGTCCGCGACCGGGATGATGGACTCGTCGGCCTCCTCGACAACCTCCTCCTCGTCGACCTCCATCGTCTCGGGCTCGGGCTTGGGCTCGACCTTGGCGGCCTTCTTCTTCGAGGCCTTGGTGGCGCGCGGCTTGGGCTCCTCGGCGGGTGTCGGCTTGACCTCCTCGACCTTCTCGATCTTCTTGACGGTCTTCTGCTTCTTCACCGAGACGGGGGACGCATCTTCGGCGGCTGTTTTCAAGGGAAAATGTCAGAGCTGGTCCAATGCGTAATCGAAATATTCATTCGGGAGGAGGCGATCGAACCTTGTCGCTTGGGAGTCGCCTTGGTCTTCTTGACAACCGCGGCCTTCTCGACCACGGCGGTCTGGGCTGCAAAGCCGTCAGCAATGCGCAATATTGACATGAAACCAACCAATCGACCGAAAACTTACACTTTGTCCTCTTTCTCAGTTCGGGGGCCATTTTGTGGTGTTTGCGATCAAGTACAGTAAAGTCGATACTGCTAAGGTGTGCACCTCCAGCCTCCCGCCATTGAAGCTCATGCACTATGGCGAAAAAAATTCAGGATTCTGCCACATGCGACTGAGCTGCCCCGCCAACGAGGCAGGCGGTCTGGCTGCACCCCCACCAGTCGCAACCACCAACGGTCAGGGCCACAGGGCACTGTCAGCGTGCGCTGGACAGCCGCCAGGCACCCTCCAGCCTGCAGTGTGGTACACTGGCAATGATCTGCAGCAGCCTGGGCCAGTGAGGCTCATCCCCTGCAGCGAGCTCATCTTCGACGACATCTGATTGAGTGCAACCAACTCACTTCTTGAAGCAACGGCCAGACAGAGTATTGGATTCTTGTGCCGAGAGACCTGCAAGATAATAACGGACTTGCCAGTTCTGCAACTTACTCACCAACTCAACACCATCCCGCCCTTCGTCGAACTGCATCTACACCTCCCCAAGTCGTGAAGCAGGCAACCACCATGGCTTCCAACACCCACGAGCTAACCCACGACGAGGTATGGGACGACTCGGCGTTGATAGACTCGTGGAATGAGGCTCTGGATGAGTACAAGGTACGTGCTGCAAGCTTTTGAACAGGCAAATACTGCTCCCGTCTCCAGACTTCATACTGACCTCGCCGCAGAAGTACCACAGCATCCACGCAAAAGGAGGCCGCCCAGAAGACCTTGACGAAGAAGGTCTCAACCAACTGCAGTACGTTCCCCCTCATCGAGTCATTGGCCCCCGGATCCGCGGCATGGCTAACGCGTAGTAATCTCCCTCAGAAGCCAGCCAGCCGTGAAGACGGAAACGCCCGACGATGATCAAACGGCAGCAGCCCCCCCAACCGGGCCAGGAGACCTGGCCGGGACAAGCGCCATGCACGCTGTGAGTTGCTCTTCTCTCGTTCCCTTCGGCCCCTCTCAAGCAAGCGATGCCGGTTTCTGGTCGCGTCCGGGGTGCATCCGGCAGATCGCCCAAGGGCGCTTGGCCATAGAAACGGCGGTCGCTTCGCTCACGGGCATATCACGGCATGGCATCTCAATGGCTGACCACACCTGTCATCCGTAGGCTGTGCACACGGATACATCTGCCAGAGCTTCAAGATCAGACCATGGAGGCGCGTCAACCGGCTTGGGGGTGCCGCCCCAGGCGTTGCTCGGGTCAGGTATGTCGCGGGTTCGCGCCGTGAGGCCGAGCTATCATCCCCCCCCCGCGCGGGAGCTAAGCTGACTGATGTCGCAGTGCAAGACGAAGGTCTGAAGAAACTCCTGATGTCTTGGTACTACGCAGGGTACTACACGGGGCTGTATGAGGGGCAGCGGCAACAGACGCGGACCCAACGGGAGAATGATGGCCCGGGCGAGCAGGCGTGAGGAGGAGCCTGGGAGGCGAGATAAGCATAACCACCATGTACCTACGCACATTGATCTTCACTTTACGGTACGGGACCGCGGAGGTAGGCGGGCCTGTCAGGCGTCAGGCGCGGGGGTGATGTGCTGGAAGGGCGGGCCTGGGAGTGCGGCGGTCTGCCTCTGCCCGGTCATGGTTCGGGTCGAGACGCCGCGCAAGCACACCGAGGGGGAGATGAGATTTTCCGCCAAGCGGCCCGAAGGACGGCGCGGTTGTACGCAATCTACGAGATCGCCCTCGCAAGCGGGATCCTGCGACGGAATCTGTCCCAGGAGGCATCGGCATCCGACCTCGCCGGGTGAACAGAGGGGACACCAAGGTGTGCACGCGCCAATTAGGAAGCAGGCGGTCCAGGGCCAGGGCTGACAGACCGGCCTCGTCAAGAGAGTCTGGAGGAGGGGGGAAGGGCTCAGGGGAAGGGAAGGGGGACGGGGACGGGGTGCGAGGGTCATATCCCTGCAGATCACAGATGCGGCATCTGTGCCAGCATGGCTAAGGAACCGCTCGAGTGGACTTTTGAAAAACTTACAGCCACGCGGGAGTGTTTCGTTTGGTGTCGGTCAGCAAGAAAAAAAGCAGAGGACGGCGCGGCGGCAGGGGGGTATACATCCGTCCCCCTCCCCCCATGTCGAGAACATGAATGACGGCAAACGACCCGCCGTTGGGTCTCCCGAGACAGAGCAGGGGACATGACGCAAGCCGCCGGTATGTATGCATCACATGCGAAGCGATCGGGCAGGCTCTGCCGTGCTTGGTAGGGAGGAGAATACGTCGTCGGGTAGCGAGTCTGCGACGGGGAGAAGCAACGAGGCTGTGTTCGGATCTGAGGGAGAGGTGGTGATGCTTGTTGAGCGGACCTGGGACCTAGGACCTGGGGACCGGGAGACGTTCGGGATGGCTCCGGCATGGCTTGCTTCTGATTATGCGGCTACCCGGTAGTGTTGCGGGGAATCGTACGAACTTTTGGATCTGGGAGGGGGGCATGTAAGAGAGGTCGTTGGCCTGGTCACGATCTTCATCGAGTCCCCCCGATAGGCTACGCCAGGCTAGTCGAGAACCTCGGACAGTCAGTCAGTTCGGTTTAGGGCGTTTTCATGAGTAGGACGGCGCGGGCGCGCTGATGAACGGTGTGTTTGGATTCGGGTGGCAGGTTCACGGACATGACGGGCGGGCGCAAGTTGGTCGTCATCTCTTTTCTCAGGGCGATCTGGACTGAAGGTTCAGTGGCCTCGGTGGTTGTGAAAACCAGCTGAAGTCGACGAGACTGGCTCTGACAGCCGTCCAAAGCTCGGGTCGCAGCACAGGCGGTGGGAGGCTGTAAAGGGGGGTTCGCGCGGACACCGCAAACTGGATGACGGAAAGATGGGCCATGCCATGCCATGCCATGCAGAGAGGATGGGCAAAGACGTTTCAGAGCCTCCATGCCGCCGTTTGAGGATGTCTGCGCGTAGGGGGGGACAACGGACGAATGGCGACGCGGACGAGGTCCGACGCACCCCAGCCATTAGCACCGGCAGCTAATGCCTGCTCTGCCCTGTCTTTAGTGGTTTCCCCTGACGGGCGGCCCAGGGCGGATGACCCTGCAGGACGGAGGTGGTCGTGGAAGGCCGCCGCGGGCCTCGCCCGGCCACAGCGGGACAGCCCTGAAGCGACGGAAGGAACAGGCGCGGAGAAAGCAGCGCTAACGGTGGCCTGAAGGGGGCTTGAGGCTTGGGGGGGGGAGGGCAGGGACGACTTAAGGTTGTGGGGCGGTCTGAAGCTTGGCGCTGAAATCCCCGACTGCACCTTCCTCAGGCTCTCCGTCTCTCAGCGTCTGTCCACTGTCAACACCCCTCTGTCAGTCTACACTCCAGTGTCTTGACGCAACTGCGCCATCGCCACAACATTTCACAGCTTCACATCAGGCCAGTCTCCGACAGACTGCACACGGGAGCGAGCGCCATTATGCAGTCTTCCACCTTTACTGACTGAGTGAGGCAGGTCGACACGGGACGACGTCGACTGCACGGGCCCGTGCACAAGGGCCCCACCACGCCAGTCAGGGGGTTGCGCCGGGCCCAAACACAACTCGAGACGATTCTGTGACAGCCTCCACGCCCCCTGTCAGGCCGTTCGCGTTCGCCTCTCGCGCCTCTTTTCCTCTGTCTGCTCTGCACGGCAACCCAAGGCCGTTCTTGAACCCACTCCGAACGTCACGCCTCACGAGCCGCCCAACAGCCAGCCCAGCCCAGCCTGGATGGACCGCTGTCACGGCCCCCTGGACTGACTTCCTGGCCTCCCCTGGGCTAGCGACATCGCTACCACACTCTTCTCTCTGTTCTCCCAGGATCCCAACCTCTTGGCCTTCGGATGACAATGCAGCCGCCAGCTCTTCTCTTCTCTGCTGCCCCCATCCCACCTTGCCCACACCCCTGCCACCCCTTCCATCGGACGCTCACGGCCCCGAGCGGCATCTCCTTGCCTAGCCTCCCTCGAGTCCACCCTCTCCCACACCGTGACATTCAACCATCCCAGCCTGTCCACGTCCACGTCCACGAACCCCGGCTTCCCAAGCCAAGCCCACGGAGGTGACCACTCCTCGCCATGTTTCGCGAGTGTAGCTACTTGTGAGCCTCCTGGCTCCGCACCCTCCCAAGCTTGGATCCCTTTTCCAGCCTGACCCCTGTCTATCAACCATGCCCTCCTCCCTCGATCGCCATGGGCCATGGCCCTCGAACGTAGGATTTAAGCAACTCTTCATCCCACCTCTCGTCTCCATCTTGTTTCTGGCCCTCTCTTCTCTCCTCATCCCTTTCTCTCTTTACTCGATCGTCCCGTCTCGTGTTGTTCGCTCCTTGCCGTGTGGACTTTCATTCTCTTCAATTACTTCTTATTCTTCACGAGCAGGAACTCGCCGGTTATATCCAGCTTAACTTACCTTACTACGCCATCGACAGCCAGTCTGCCCATCGCATTCCCTCAGAAAACTACCAAAGAAAAATCAACCAAAAGGAAACTACAGGAGTCTCTCCGACCTAATCAACACTTCCACACACTTCTTCCTCAAGAACAACAACCCACAGTCAACATGAAGTTCTCCGCAGCAGCCCTGGCTCTGTCCGCCGCCGGACTCGTTTCCGCCAAGTCCGTCCAGAACAAGTATGCCCGCGAGGTCCCCGTTCCCGCCCCGGTTGAGCACAAGGCTCCCGCCGAGACGAAGCTCGCCGAGCTGCCCCCCGCGATGCCCGCCCACCCCGTCGCTCAGCAGCCTCCTGCCGTCGCCCACCCCGTGGCCGCTCAGCCTCCCGTTCACCTGCCTCCCGGCCTCGTCAGCGGCGAGCACATCATCATCATCTGGATGAACCCCGGTGGCGGCGCCGAGACCACCACCGTCAACCAGCAGGTCACCGTCACCGAGACCGTCATCGTTCCCGGTGCCACGCCTCCTGCCGTTCACCCTCCTCCTGCCGCTGCTCCTCCCGCCGAGGCTGCTCCCCCTGTGCACCCCCCGGCGGCTGCTCCCCCTCCCGCCGCGGGCTCGCCCACCCACCCCGACCAGGCTACTCCTGCTGCTCCCGGCGTCGGCGCCACCCACAGCGTGAGTCTCATGCAGTCTACCTCACTCCAGCTCCTTACTAACATTCTCAGATCTCCGTTGGTGGCCCTGCTGGCCTCGTTTTCGCCCCCGACCAGATCAAGGCCGCTGTTGGCGACATGGTTATCTTCACCTACTACGCTGCCAACCACACCGCCACTCAGTCCACCTTCGCTGAGCCCTGCAAGCCCCTCGCTGGTGGCATGGACTCGGGCTTCATCCCCAACCCCGACAACAGCATCGACCCCCCTCCCCAGGTCGCCATGCAGGTTATGGTTCCCGATGCTCTCTGTAAGCTTCTTCCTCACCACCTTTCATGTAAAAGTCTCTCTAACACCTCCCAGGGTTCTACTGCGCCCAGGGTCCCCACTGCGGCAAGGGCATGGTCTTCTCCATCAACCCCACGGCTGAGCGCACCCACGCCATGTTCCAGTCCATGGCCATCGCCCAGAACGGAAACGGCGCCGCTGCTCCCATCGTCGGTGGTGCTCCTGCTCCTGCTCCCAGCGGTGCTCCTCCTGCCGAGGCCGCTCCTCCCGCTGCTCCCCCCGCGTCTGGCCTCCCTCCCCTGGAGGGCCTCCCCCCCGCGGCGACCGAGAGCCTGCCCCTCCCTGTTGCCACTCCCCCCGCCGTCGGCAGCGGAAGCGGTGTCGTCGAGGGCATCGGCCGCGTCGAGAACGGTGCCTGCGTCTGCAGCGTCCAGTGCAACATGGGTTCTTTCCCCGCCCTGGACCAGCAGGGCGTCGGTGCCATCGGTGGCATTGGCGGCTCCATCCCCATGGGCCAGCCCGTCCGCAGGAGGTGGTAGATTTCGCAAAGTGGTGCGAAAGAGGGTTGTTCTGTCTGGGCTTGAGCGCTTGATGCTCGCCTCGCGAGGAGATACCAAAGAACTTGCATTATTTTTTCCCGAACACATTATTGTCTCGTCCACGGTTTGGACGGGGGAAAGTTCTACGAGCTGTATGTGAACACACACGGAAACGGGGGCAACCTATTACTCTTGTTTCGTTTCCTTTTCTACCTTTTCTACCTTTTTTTCTTTTTCTTTTTTTCTGTTGGAACTGTGGGTGGTAGAATTCCAGGAACTGATGATCGAGGACCATCCCCTCCCCTCCCCTAATCAGGGAGGGCGGACCAAAAAACCCATGGGGGGAAAAGGCCGGGTATAGACAAGCCCCAAGTATGACTGGTTCGTATGTTACTGGGTATACCCGAATTAATAGTCAATACTTCAAAACTTCATCTCCCGGGTCGCAAATTGAGGTGATGTCTGACGAAGGACTCGACTCGCCTCAGTACGAGTCGTGGATGCCCCCAACTTCCATGCCACCGTGCCAAGCGGTGAGCGGAGGCGGTCGCGTTTCTGGTCTGCCTCAGACTCCAGACCCCCAAGCGCCTGTCCCGTCTCGGCGAAAGGTCGCTCAGCAAGGACCAACAGGACAGGGCCAGTCGCATAAGACTGAGTGGCAACAGACGACCCTCCCGCGACAGGACTTCATCTGGTCCTCGCGACATGTTCATCAGACAAGTCCAGGAATAGAGCCGCCAGGGTAGAGATCAGCTACCGCTGTCGTCCTATCATTGACTAAAATGTTAATCAAACGCACCCGTCGATAAGACGTAACACACCCTCTCTCACACCCTCCTCGTCAACACGACATGGACGCGAAACAAGAGACAGAAGGAGAGTCGGCATAGCTTCTCTAGATTCTAGAAAGACCACCCACGCGCCTCGCTTCCCGCCCGCCCCCAAAAGTTCACAGCCTGGCTGGCCAGTCAACCAGAAGGCAGGGCGTGGTCTCCTACTCTGTGTCGTTGCGCTGCGCTTCCCGGTGCAAGATCGAAAAAAAAGCTGTAATGCAGAAAACCCGACGACCCTTCGCTTCTTCAAATACCAAAGCGACGTCCGTCTACTTCTTCGCGGTCTTGGCCGCAGCGTCACCGCCGCCGTTCTTGCGGGCCTCAGCTGAGAGGTGGTCAGCTTACGTCCACCAGTCTCACGGGAGGGCAAAAACTCACCGGCAGCCTGCTTCTGCCTCATGATTTCCGCAGCGGACTCGCGAGCCTTCTGGAGCTCGGTGCCGCTCATGCTGTTGCCGCCTTTCTACACGCCAGGAAATAGCACCACGGTCAGCCTAGTTCACGCCCAATCTGCTGTTCTCCGACCCTCCCGAGGTCCTCAACTCATCCATCCAGGGGCAGTAAACTCGAGAAAACGACCTACCATGGCAGCCTGAGCCTTCAGGTTCTTCTCCCTAGCCTTATCACGCTGGTTTCCGCGAGCCATTATGTCAAGTGTGTGTCTGTCGTGGGTGGGTGGGTTGATTGGCGGGCAGGACCCCTCTCGAGGGCTCACAAGACGAAGATGGTTTTATGTAGCCGCGACTGCGGGGGAAGAGTCGGTGAATAGAGAGTCAGTAGTGAGTGAAGAGGGAAAAAGAGGGAGGAAGCGGGCTGCGAATGGCTTCCGGGCGGCTGATGGAACTGAGGTTTTGCGCTTCGTTGGCCACAGATTGGCGCGTGCACGGGCTCTATCGGGCTTAGCGTCGGAAAGGCCCAGACTCGGGTTCGACTCGGAGTGGAAAGCCATGGACGAATGGACACCGCCCCTTTGTTCCGGGGCGTCGTCTCAATTCACTGCCATATCTTCACGGGCAAGTAGAACCAGAAGCAGTCAATGTGATTATAGTACAACAATACACCTGAAGGTCCGAGATTACTGTGAAACGACATTGGCAGAACAATACCTCAAAACAGTCACTGACACGTCACGAGGAACAGAGCACTATGTGTTGGCAATCGGCTTCCATGCCATCTATCTACTGAGAGACCTGTGATCAGGCCGAGAGAATCGAAGACAAGGCACCCAAGTGACAGACACCGCAGAATCCAGTCCAGAGACCAGTTCCCCGTGCTAACACCTCCTGTGGGATGCCTCGAGCTTTGTCTTCATACATGAGCGAAGAAGAAAAAACCACGCTTCCACCAGCCGCATTACAGACCCTGTTTCCATTCGCCACCCCTTCTCGAACCAAATTGCCACGTATACCATTCCACTCATTCCGCAAAGCCCTGAGTGTGATGGCACCGGTGTGCCGAGGAAGAAGTGAGTGCAAGTCGAATCCACCGAACCTTGTCCCCATGTCGAACGAAACCAGCAGCCCATGCAAGCAGCCGCTGTTGTGTGCGCTGATCTCCTTTCCGAAATAAATAAGACCACCAACCGCTGTGTGACCAAGTCCCCCAATCTGTCCATCTTCCCAACGTCTGCCCAAGCTCGTGACCCAAGCTCGCCCCCCTCGCTGCGGAAACTTCAAGAAAATTGACTGGCAAACACGGCGTCGCTGTCGAAACGCAAAAGGAAGCCGTTGTCGGAAGAAGAGAAGAAAAGACGAAACCGTTGACCCATAGACAAAGGAAAGAATGTGAGAAACAGGGAAGAAACCGGTGGCCGTCGTCTATGTCCATGTGGAGAATGGAGTGAGTACATGCCGACCGAGGGCAGCCCTCGCGAAAAAAAGGCAAAAGGCAAACCCTGGTGGCGGCCGCCGGCGAGATCCCCCGCGGTGTGCCGGCAGCCTATCCCGATGATGATTGATCCCCTAATGTACACACAGAGCAGCTCGCGACCAGACTGGGTACGCAAGCGTGCCGTGCTGCGGAGTGGTTGGGGATGTTGTTGTAGTGCACAGAGAGTGTAGGAAAGAATCGTCAAGTCGTGGCAGCGTCGTCACCATGCTCAAGAGAAAGAAGGCGGAAAACCATCAGGCAAGCCACCCCCCAAAATCCGTATCGTCCTATGCCATGCCGCGTATGTCGTGCCGTGAGGAAAGGGAACGTCGTCGTGTGATTGATTGATTTTACAGCCACTGGGTGTGGTCGCCCTGAGGAGCCTGGGCCTGAGGGGAGGTCTGGGAAGGGGGAGCCTGGTCACCCTGCTGGCCCACGGCACCGCCGGCCTGGATGGGCTGAGGAGCCCAGCCGCCGTTAAAGTTGTTCGCAGCATGCTGCTGGTTCTGCTGCACATGGGCATCGGGGACAAGGCCGACGGCGGACGAGTGAGGGTAGACGCCAGCGTTGTTGTTGCGACCATTGCCGTTGGCGTTGCCACCGAAGTTGTTGGACACGGGTCCGCCGTTGGGAGCCATGGTGTTGCTGATCATGGCATGGTTGCGACCGGGGCGGAGGGGAATCTGGCCACCAGTGTTGTCGGCGGGGGTGACCTGACCGCTGGACGAGGCGCTGCCACGGCTGTCAAAGGCCTGAACCTTGGCCTGGATGCGGCGACCGTAGGGAGTCGAGCGGATAGCCGTAAGGTGAGGGCGGATGCAGTCGACCAGGCGGATCTTGCCCTGAGGAGAGGCATACTCGAGAGCAGTCTGGATGACGTAGTTGGCGTAGTTGTCACGCAGGATGCGCTCGACCTCGCCAGGGGCAAGCAGCTCCTCGACAATCATGTCGCGAGAGGGCTCCATGGAGCAGCGGAGGCACTTCTCGATGACGTTGGAGCTGAACTTGTGGCGGGACAGCTGGCAGATTCGGCCGCGGAACATGGCGACAACGGGCTCGGTGAAGGCGGGCTCGTTGAGGTCGATGATGTACTGGACCACGTAGTTGCCGAAGGGGTCCTGAACGAGGGCAGGGGCATGCTCGGTAATCTTGCCAATGAGCCAAACCTTCTGGTCTCCGTCCGCATGGTCGATACAGCGCTGCAGAACGCAGCAGCCGTGGCGGTGAGTGCCGACCTCGATACAGTGGTGGCCAACAGCATCAAAGATGAATTGCGCGTCGGGAGCGCTGAGCTTGTTAAGGCACTTCTGAATGACGTGGTTGCCGTTGAGGTCTTGGATGAGGTCGACCACGCGGTAGCGGAGGGCCTCGATGATGATCTGCACCTGCAGGGGAGTGGAGACGAACTCAATCATCTTCTGCAGAGCACGAGTGCCGTGCTGGTTGAGAGCGATGCGGACCATGTCGGCGGCGGCATTCTGGATGAGGACGGTGCGCTCATCATCGCTGCAGTACTCGAGCAGCTTCTGGCAGAGGTAGTTGCCGAAGGGGTCGGTCATGAGCTCAATGACGTGGGCATTGGTCTCGAGCCAAATCATGTGGACCTGGTCAGGGTTGCGCTCTTCAAGCTTCTTTTGCAGATAGCGGCACCCATGCTGGTCCTTGCAGAGATCGTAGATTTCACCACCAACGTGCTCGAGAGGCAGGTTGTGGAAGCGTTGCATAGCTGGGGAAGTGTCAGCGACATTGCCAGGAGGAAACCATGAGTTGGTATGAGACTTACCCTCTTGGTCAAGCTGGCGACGGTGCTGGATGACACGCGCCTGGCTGTCGCGAGGAGCTGACTGGTTACCCTGGTAGAGGCTGCCGTAACCAGTGAAGTTCTGGTTGCCGTAGGCAGGACCAGAAGGGCCAGCAATCGCCATGTTCTGCATGCCCATGGCGAGCATGTGAGCATTGTAGCCGGGCATGGGAGGACCGGAAGAGGTAGGAACCTGCGGCTGGTAGGCGCCAGGGATGGGGCCGCCATAGTAGCCGTAGGGGCCAGGCATGCCGCCAACAGGAGCGACAAGGGCAGGGTTGCCAGAGCCGACCGAGCCAGGCTGCGAGACCTGGGGCATGTTCTGACCGGGGACGCCAGCAGGGCCGAAGGGAGGGGCGTTTCCATGAAGGGCACTCTGGATGGAGTGGAAGTTGGCCGCCTGGTCGCGGTTTCCAACGTTGCTATCGTTGGAGAGCTCGCGGTTGTGGCGGGGGACACCGGCAGGAATGCGACCGATGCTGGCGTTGTGGTTGTGGAAATGCTGCTGGGCGTGGTTGTTGGCGCTCGACGAGTTCTTGACGGTAGGGACGTCGTTGGCAGAGAAGGAGCTCTGGAGCTTGGGGGGAGAGGTCAACATATTGTTGGCGGTAGGGGAAACGATGGAACCGTTGTTGGCCATGTTGTCGGAGGAGGAGAACTTGAGATCAAGTGAATGGCGGATCGAGGAAGGTCTTGAAGAGCCGATACTACCAATATCGCTGGTAGAATTGATACCGTTGAGTTGAGAAGTGCTGATAGTTGAGAGGCTCTGTCGGGTACGATGGCGGTTAACAGAACTCCAACCGTGGGATTGTGCGTCAGGAGCAGGAGAAGGTGACAGGGCTAGGTCAAGGGCTGCAGACGAAGCGGAAAGCTGCAGAAGGAACAAGGTTGTCAACACTGGTATTGGCAAACAATGAACCAAACAATAGAAAGGGCAGAAGAGGGTGTAGAAGAAGAGGGTTTGGGGGAAGGAGGCCTTGCAAGCGTGGATTTGGGGGCAGACGCTGAGGAGGAGGGGGACGGCGCGTTTGTTGTCGCTCTGTTTGGCAGGGTTTTCTCAGGTGACAAGGCGGCAACCGTGAGGGGGAAGGCAGGAAATTTCACTCGCAGCCGTGAGAGCACTTGCGCCGGCAAGAACGAGAGGTGGCCCGGGCCACGAGGGCTTCCGGATGGTCGGCCACACCGAGATTCACCGCGTCGGTCTTAATGGTGGAACCCGGTGAGGCTCGGTGAGCGTGTGTGAGGGGGTCGGTCAAGACGAGTGTCCATGACAGATGTTGGAGGACAAATCACACAAGCTAGGGGGTCACAGGGGGTATAAGACTTACCATCTGGTCCTCCCTACGAACAAGAGTAGGGAAGGGGTCGTCCTGGCGGCCGCCATACCTGGCATCACCACCATTGTCTTCCTCGCCGAAGAGGAAGCGGGCAGTTCCAGTCTGGTCAAGCTCGGCAGCTGAGGCGTAGATACCAGTGCGGGATCGGGTGACAGGCATCGAGTATCGGTTGTAACTGTCGGAGGGGACATTGTCCTTCTGGTCAGCCATCTTGAACTGTTGCAGTTTCGAGTCCTGGACAAGAAGTTGGGCGGGCCGTGAGTAGCGATAGGTAGTTTGGAGTTGGGAAGCCCTTTGATCAAGGCTGTTCTGAAGTGGCTTGTTGACTTTGAAGTCTTTGGGCTGGAGGGCTGCTGCGGAGAGAGATCCAGAGAATGAGGGGAAGAGGGATCCAGGTTGTGAAGGAAAGGAAGTTAAGGGAAGCCCAGATCTGGAGCCTTTATAAAGGAATGAGGCTATCCGCGGTGAAGCAGGTTGTCCGCGGTGTGGAAGGAGGCGGGTGAATCGGGACAATGCGTGGGAAAGAGAGGGCAAGTGGAAGGAACAGTATGATATGTCGTTGAATAGGTACAGAGGAAGTGTGTCATTGCAGAGAATAGGTGCGGAAGGGGCGCGGAAGTGTTGTGGTTGTAATAGTAAGTTCCCAGATCGTAGGCCAATGCAAGTAGTATGAATGTCCTTCAGGGGTTGGAATGGGGAAGGGTGATGGGTGGATGGTGGATGATGGATTGTCGCGAGACAGACAATAGGGCGGGTGAAGCTCTTTGATCACCTTCAAGAGAAACGCCCATGGCAGTTTCGCAATAGAAGTGGAAACACTAGAGCAGGGGGAACTCCCACGTCACATATCAGGTGACTACTCTGACTGCAAGTGAATGGGATATGACGAAAAACAAGGAGGAATGACAGGGCAGGAAGGCGAACTTCCCACCATGCCATTCAGGAGACTACCATGAGTAGCTTCTGACAGTCAAGGGAAGGGGCCGCAGGGGGTTCAGTAGTCAATAGGGGAAGCAGGCTGTCGGGTGAGAAGCAAAAGCGCATGAACATGGCCTCAACCCAGAAGTCGAAACATGCGCGCCATCTTCTTGTCCAGGTCACGGCAAAAATGGAGGGATATCTACTCACGCGTTGGAGGACCTGTGGCTGCTGGGGTCCTGGCGGACAGCCTCATCCTTCTCGTGCTCGTCGCTGTTCCTCCGAGTGGTGGGAACGGACCTCGACGGGAGATGTTCGTCGAAGAAGCCTCGCGAGGACTGGATAATGCCAGACTGCGGGGACTGCAGCTGGGAGCCGGATCGGCCAGGGCGGTTGAACAGGCCCGGGGGCGAGGTCAGGCTGGAGGTGGAGTATCGGTTCGGGCGGGAGAAGAAGCTGGAGAAGCCCGAGTTGTCGTGATATTCGGGGGGCGTGGTAGGTTCGGACTGGTGGCCGTGTCGCAGGTCGTCCTGGATCTTGGCCAGCTCAAGCTCCTCCCTGCGCTGGGCCTGCTCGAGCTTCTGCATCTCGAGCTCGAAGCGCCTTCGCTGCTCGCGGATGCGCTCATATTCCAACTTTTTCTTTTCAAGCTGTGGGACGCGCACCGTCAGTACGAGAACCATATTTCCTGTGGCGGCATGGACCGCCATGTTCCACCGCCTCCAGCAGCATCTGTATGATACAGACGCTGGAACCGCTTCTCTGGGCGACGTACCAGTTGGACCTTGTGGATTGTTTGCTGCAAGACCAGAAATGTCAGCACATCTGCTATAACTCAATATGCGCAACTGGCCGCGGTTAGGCTCGTCACCGGGAGAGCAGAAGCAAAGCCGCATGTCTCCCAGATCATGCCCACCCAGCGTCCTTTAGCCAGCGCGCATCGGAGCGCAGCCTACGTACATGGTATTCTTGCGAGGGCTCGTTGGACACGTTCGAAACCGGGGGAAGACCCCTCTGGTTGGTAATGGAGGACAGTGTTGGTACACGCCCCGAGTCGGTGGTGAACCGGCGGGGCAGGGAGGTTCGTGGGTCGTGAGTCTGGGAAGACTGCTGGGCGATACGGCCGCCGCCGCCGCCATTACGGGGAGGTGAGACGAGGTTGTTCATGGTCGACTCGTTTCTCGGAGACTGCTGGGGTCGGTAGCGGTAGTCGTCCATGGTTGGTTGTTTTCCACGCCGGGAATTTTGTCTTTCTTTCTTTTGGTCTGGTACTACAACAGCTTCTTGTACACGCCTGGGGTGGGCGGTCGGTAGGGTCTCGGTTCTCTACACTCTGCTCGGGTTTGGCAGAAGCCAACTCGTTAGCGACAGGAAGTCTAGCAGCGCCGCGCAGCGTGTGCCCGCGCGAGGAAGCAAAACACTCGTGGAGGGGAAGTGTGCGAGGTAGGCAGGCCTCGGGAGTGGTGGGGGTGAGGTTGTCTGTCCTCGGCCGGGTCCCTGCTTTGGTGCTTGGTTGAAGCGAGAGTCTTGACAGGCCGGCCGAACTGAACGCACACAACCTGAACCTGGAACCCCAAACCGCCGTCAGACGGTCCGGGGTGAGGCCCTCGGGTCGGTCCCAGACATCGGGCCTGCGATGCTACTGGGCCCGGCTGCTGACCTTGACCGCCAGCCCTAAGGCACGGATGGAGGCTGTGGACGCGCATGCGCGCACACAACCCTATGCCATCATTTGACGTGGCCCAGCGGGTTTGGGCTCGCATTTCCCCTCGCATGCGGCCAGAGACAGATTGGCTAGAGGCCAGGGAGAGGAGAGGGGGTGGAGGGGGTGGGCGCTTTCGGCCGCGTCGCTTGCATTCCATGCGCCCATGGGCGACTGGCCACGGGGCAAGCAAGACATGGGAAGAGGGCAGGGCAGAAGTGACGAGAGAGTCTGACAGAGACTCACCAGAGTGATACACTTGAAAAAAGGTGCCGAAAGGGTTGGAGGGAGGGCTACCTCTTCAACGGATTGAAAGGAGCGGTCGGTGGAGGGTTCGGTTCGTTCGCGAGCGTCGGGAGGGAGGCAAGTCTGAGCGAGTAGGTTCAGCTCTTCGGGAGTGATTGAGCGAGCGGGTTCTCGGCGAGAGTTGAGGGCCACGATGGTCTCGATCTCGGGATTGCTGGACTGGATCCTCACAAGCACACACAACACACTGGACGTCGCACCCTGGAGAGCCAGGAGCGCCAAACCAGATGGGAGGAATGGACGAGGAAGAAGAATAAGGTACAAGCAAGCAAGCAACAAGCTCGACAGACCGGCGGCTCAGAAGAAGGAACGAAACATGCCCGGGCGACAGACAGCCAGGACAGGACAGGACAGCACGGACAGCCGACAAGGGCTACGGAACAGCGACAGGAGTGGACTGGACTGGCTGGACTGAATGGGGCTTGGGAGGCGTGGGGAAGATTAAAGGTGGTGCCTGCCACCCCAGCACCAGAAGAACAGGGCACCACCTCAAGCAAGCCCGCTGTCCGGGCCCAAGCCTCATCGGCGACGGGACGGAAGACGGAAAGAGGCCCTGCTAAAATCCCAGGGGGGGAGGGGGGTCTGTACATGTAACCAGGTACCGCTGACTTTAACGGAAGCCGCGACTGATGGGTGCCGCCTTCCCTGCTGGGCTTGCGTAGGTTGACCGAGCAGGAGGGGCGGGAAGCATCTTGACCTGCGTTTTCCTGGGTGTGTCCGTCTTTCGGCATCATTTTCTCCAGTCTTGTTCTGGCGTTGTGGTTGCTGACCCTGGTCTCGATACCGATGTTTGTACACAATCTCATCTCATGGGGGAACAAAGGGGCGTGTGTCGCGCCCGAGGCGCCAGCGTAAGCCAGCCCGGGACCAGAGGCGTTGCCAGGCCCATCCATCCGGTCCGCCCTCCAGTCAGGACAGGACGTCCCTGACCACAAGTCTGACAGCGAGGCACGCAAGCACGGCGGTCGGCGAGTGAGAAAAAAATTGGCTGCTGGACCAGGACAGACACACACTGGGCGGGGACCGGGGCGGACCCCCCCTCAAGTGTGAAGAACCCCTGCGCCATCTTTTCGGGGCGCGCCCTCTCCACCGCTACCTCGGCGCCCCTGGTCCCTGGCGTTGGCCCCAGTTCAAGTCCCCTGATGCGGTCCCCGTCCCTTCCGTGGGGTTCCATTTGGTGAGGTGTGTGCCAGCCAGCTCTGACTTGCTCCGGGCCGAAGACGAGCGTGGGCTGGCTGGCTTGTCGCGACGGCACTCTTGCTCCATCCAGGTCCTCGTTGCGCTCGCACGTCAGACCTGCCAGAACGGGTTGGCTGGACGCATCGAGACTTCAAGTTGCGGACGTGCGCCAGGGTCTCGGAGGTACAAGATCACGAGGGCAGATGAGTCTCCCCTCGGTCTCAAGTTCAACCGTCTCTACCAATGTTGGAGCCAAAGGCAGATGAACTAGTCTAGCAGCACGAATAATAATTGTCCGGGCGCCAGCTCACCGACGGCGACGTCCAGTCCACACGCTTCTCAGACACACCGACTCCGTCTCGACCCAAGCTTCTCCATGCTGAGACTGGCCTGTCATCAGCCGTCTGCCCCGTCGGACGTTTCCGTCTCCGTGATTCGCTGGACGCCTCGAACGCCGTGATCCAGCTCGTCAGTGGGCTTGCGCCTCATGCAGCTGGGCGGTGTCGATGGATGCCACGACGTCAGATTTATATTCCGATGCGGCAACCACTTCCAGAGGCGCGGGTGTATAGAGTCATACTGGCTTCATTTGCCGAGTCATAGGGCGCTTTTCTCTTGTATCCGAATGGGCCTGGGTTTTCAAAAAAAAGAATCCTGAAGCTGGCGGCGCATCCCCAGGTTCTAGACTTTGTCGACATGGCCCCCTCAAGGCGGCCCAGAACGTCGCCGAGGGGCACGCAATATCCTATCAGGGCCGTCAAGCTGCCAACACTCGGAACAGCCGCCCAATGAGGCCTCCTCTCTCAAACTCGAAAACGCCCTCTCTGCGCCGATCTCTTGTCGCGATGGCTTCCAAGTCTATGCCTTAGATGTTGCTGTCTATTAGCCACCATTTCCAGGGCGGCCAAACCGCATGTGATTATGGCCGCGCACGTCCCAACCCCCTATCAGATCCGCCGGCCTGCACCGTGGAGCTGTCAGCGGTACGCAAGATGGACATGGTTATCGATCTTCCTGGCAAAGCAAGAAAAAAAAGCTTGCACCACGACAAACTGGGCCAGGTTCCAACGGCTAGCAGGGCCGCCCTTCACCCTGCCCAGAACAGCAGGCGGGAGGCGTCCAAAGTGCCCAGCCACGCCCGGACTAATACCTTACCTCGATGAGACGCGCTGCTGGTCTTCCTGCAGGCTTGCAGGCGCCTGCTTTCTGGCTAGCATTTACAGGACCTGGCTTGAGTAGCACCAGACCTCGCTCTCCTTTTCGTTGCATCGGAACATCGGAGTGGATGCGGCCTAGCCGATCCCCTCTGGTCGGCCGACCCCCCTTGCCCCCCTTGCTGCTGCATCGCGAAACCTCCACCCCATTCCCGTCGACCAGCCTCCCGCCGTACCGCACCGTACCGCACCGCAGCGACTCCTCAGGCGCTTCTCTCTCTCTGCCCCTCGTTTCGATACCCACAAGTGATGGCGGGCGAGTGGGCGGGCTTTTTCGGATTTGGGCGGTCCCCCCACCCAGATGCAGATTGTCTGACGAACCATCACGCCTGGAGGCCGCAGAGGAATCGTCAGCGGTGGATTTTTTGCCTTGTTCCTGAGAGATTTTGTTGAATCGAGGAGGCGGGGGAAGCCCGTCACGAGCGGCGCGTGTTTTAGCCTCCAAATGTGCCCTCATCTTCACCGACTTTTCGAGTCCCGCATCAAACAAGTGGGCATCTCGCCTCGCCAGAAGGCACCGCTTGGGGCTTGGGGCGCCCCCTTGGCTTGCCTGGTGGGTGGATGCCAGTAAATGGGCACAGGACCCTGAGACTCACCGAGGGCTCGTGCGTCTGCCGCCATGGGTATTGATCGTATCGCCAATTGCTGACGACCTGTTGGACCGGCCAGTTGTCTCTCGACAGCCCCAGGCCTCACTGTCGAGTCAAGCTTGCCTAGCGGCGGGATAGAACTGTTCTCGAAGGACTGGCGGACAAGTCGCATGTCGTGTCATGTGTGCGCTTTCCCAATGCCCATCCTCTCAAAATCGCGCCTACCCAAGTCCTTGATGCTCCCTCACGACTGGCTCCACCAGGGCGTCAAGTCAACATGACATCAATCCCGTATGAGGAGGTCGTTGCCACCTACGGCGATCACCAGACACGTCGTCGTCCACATCTCTTGGCTTCCAAAGAGGGGTCTCCAAGAGGAACCCAAGGCAAGCGAGGGGCTGCATGCCGTCTGCTGCATGGTTTTGAACGGCCGGCAGCGTCCTGTAGGTGTCCGTTATGTTGGGTCAAACGACTCTGTGCCGCCAACTCGGCACCAAACCCATGCGAGGACTCGACTCAACAGTACAAGTCCTCGCTGTCCAGTGTCCACGCTCGTGTCCTGCAGTGGGCACCGGCGGCTGCTGCAGCAGCTGCGGAGCCATAGAATCCCAGGTCGCCACAACGCCTACTGCCAGCACAACATGCAGTAGGCTGCGCGTCAAGTCTCCTGCAGGGTGGGTGAGTGCGGGGAGGGAGGGATGGGTGTGACGACAGGCCAAGTGACGATGGAGGGGTAATTATCACTTCAGGGTCCGGGGCCAGCCAGTGCGAGGGCGTATTGTGACACAGGATCGTCTCGGATAGATGATATTGGACAATGAGGCAAATTCGAAAAGTTGAGGAGATCGAAGAGGGGTAATGTCCAGATCAGAAGCCTTCGAGGGACAGGCGAGGGTTCAAGTCGGACGCCGAGGCACAAGTTGGATGCTGGCTGGGCAGTGACCATCGCGGGGCATATTCCTTATCGTTATCGCCCTGATGTGGAGGGGCTGGGTCCGGTCATCCTCAGCATGGGAGAACCGCAAACAAGAGTGGCATGCTCCGGTCACAGGAGAGATACAGATACGAGAAAAGAGACCTACTCTTCAATTTCAGCCCCAGAAAAGCTCGAAGGAATCAAACATGTCCCATCTGGATGCATGGGAAGTAGAAGGCAGGGTTGAAGACGGACATGTCCCCAAGCTCACGTGATCTCTGACCAAGCACGGTCGTCCCCGACCGGGCAACCTGAACGCGGTGCAGCTGTTGGCATCCGGCCCAGGATGGCGTGTCGCCCGCTTCAGAACTTTTTTTGACCTCCCGCCTTCCCGGTCACATTCAGTGACTCCGATACAGAAAGTGAGACGCGCCGGGATCGAGAGCGCCGACACCACCAAACGGCGCCTTTTCCTGTCTCTTGCTGCACACTATCATGTCACCGAGGTGACCACCGTGACAATGCCGTACATCGACGACGGCTTCGAGGCCCTCCTGGAGCCCTTTTACAACGGAAAGAAGCTCACGGACCCCATCTCGACCAAGGAGGACAAGTTCCAGCTCTTGCCCGCCTTCCTCAAGGTCAAAGGCCTTGTCAAGCAGCACATTGATTCATACAACTTTTTTGTCGACACGGAGATCAAGGAGATTGTGCGCGCAAACCGAACCATCCGCAGCGATGTGAACAGCAGTTTTTGGCTTGAGTGAGCATCCCTTCAACGATAGGTTTGACTTGTGCTGACCAATCGCAGGTTCACCGATATTCGCGTGGAAAAGGCCAGCCGTCTCGACTCCAACGATGCGAGGGCACGCAATGAGGTGACTCCGATGGAGTGTCGCCTCCGCGACATGACCTACGGTGCGCCCATGTTTGTGGACATTGCCTACATCCGAGACAAGTCCAAGATTGTGCGGCGAAACGTCCCTCTGGGCCGTTTGCCCGTCATGCTCAAGTCTTCGAAATGTCGCCTGGGAGGAGCAAACAACGCCGAGATGGAGCTCATGAACGAGTGTCCTCTGGATCCCGGCGGCTACTTCATCATCAATGGCACCGAAAAGGTCATCCTCATTCAGGAGCAGCTGAGCAAGAACCGTGTCATCGTCGAGGCAGACGAGAAGAATAACATCATCACGGCCTCCGTCACCAGTTCAACCCACGAGCGCAAGACCAAGACCAGCATCACCTTCAAGAAGGACAGGATAGCCCTGGTACACAACGTCCTCGTCGAACCTGCCCCCATCGTCATCATCCTCAAGGCCTTGGGCGGTCTGTCCGACTATGAGATTCTCAACCTCGTCGCTGGAGATG
The DNA here is from genome assembly GCA_020726575.1 of Plectosphaerella plurivora. Taxonomy (NCBI): domain Eukaryota; kingdom Fungi; phylum Ascomycota; class Sordariomycetes; order Glomerellales; family Plectosphaerellaceae; genus Plectosphaerella; species Plectosphaerella plurivora. Next base: position 118,454 of record JAGSXJ010000036.1, read on the forward strand.
ACAGCAAGTATCAAGACGAGTTCAGTGTCAACTTTGACGAAGCCATCAAGCATGGTGTCTACACCCAACACCAGGCCCTCGAATGGATCGGCTCCCGCGTCAAGATGGGTGGCCGAGCCAAGTTCCAGCCAAACCAGCCCCGCAAGAACAACATTGAGGAGGGCCTCGATGCCCTCTCGAACCTAATCATCGCCCATATCCCCGTCGAAGGCCTCGACTTCTACCCCAAGGCCGTCTACGTCGCCCTGATGACGCGTCGTGTCCTCATGGTCCAGGCCAAGCCTAGCCTCGTCGACGACCGCGATTTCGTCGGAAACAAGCGACTCGAACTTGCCGGTCAACTTCTCTCCCTTCTCTTTGAGGATCTGTTCAAGAAGTTCTGTGGCGATGTCAAGGCCAGCATCGACAAGGTGTTGAAGAAGGACAACCGCGCAATGCCCCTAGATGCCGTCACGATGATCAGTAATCATGCCAACAACATTGGCCAGGGCATCAACAGGGCCATTCAGTCCGGAAACTGGACAGTCAAGCGTTTCAACATGAACAGGGCTGGTGTGACCCACGTTCTCAGCAGACTCAGCTACATCGCCGCCCTCGGCATGATGACGAGAATCAGCAGTCAGTTTGAAAAGACCCGAAAAGTCAGTGGGCCCAGAGCTCTTCAGCCGTCCCAATGGGGCATGCTCTGTCCCTCGGACACGCCAGAAGGTGAGGCCTGTGGTCTCGTCAAAAATTTGGCTCTCATGACGCATATCACGACCAACGCCGAGGAAGCCCCCGTCAAGCGTTGGGTCTTCACTCTTGATGCCGGCATTGAGCCCATCAGGAACTTCTCTGGCCAAGAGATGCACCAGGACGGCGCCTACATCATCCACATCAACGGAACCCCGTTCGCTCTGACCCGTAACCCCAAGAGGTTCTGTAACCGCTTCAGGACCATGAGACGCCGCGGCTACATCTCGCCCTTTGTCAGCATCAGTATCAACACGCACTTCAGCGCCGTTCACATCGCCACAGACGAAGGCCGCATCTGTAGGCCATACATCATTGTCAAGAACGGCAAGTCCAAGCTCAACCCGGAATACCTCCGCCTCCTGCAGCTGGGCAAGGTCAGCTTCGATGACTTCCTGACAAACGGTATTGTCGAGTATCTCGATGTCAACGAGGAGCAAGACACACTCGTCGCACTGTACGAGCACGACATCAACAAGAGCACAACTCACATGGAGATTGAGCCCTTTACGATTCTGGGCGCAGTCGCGGGTCTAATTCCCTTCCCCCACCACAACCAGTCTCCCAGAAACACATACCAGTGTGCAATGGGTAAACAAGCCATCGGCGCCATTGCCTACAACCAGTTCAACCGCATCGACACACTGCTGTACACCCTGGTATACCCTCAGAGACCCATGGTCATCTCCAAGACCATCCAGCTCGTTCACTATGACAAGCTCCCCGCTGGCCAGAACGCAACAGTGGTAGTCATGTCGTACTCTGGTTACGATATTGAGGATGCTCTGGTGCTGAACAAGGCGTCCTGTGACCGTGGCTTCGGTCGTTGCCAGGTCTTCCGGAAGTACACGGCGGAGATGCAGAAATATCCCAACGGCCGACGGGAGCGCATCGGTGACCCGCAGACGGAGGGCGAGGGCAAGGAGAAGAAGCGTATCAAGAAGCATGTGGCGCTGGACTTTGACGGCCTCGCCATGCCCGGTTACCAGGTTCATGCCGGCGAGACTATGATTCTCAAGGAGACGCCATTGGACACCGGCACTACTGGTATCGGCAACGATCGTGGCCCCAGCGAGTTCAGAGACTCGTCCATTTCCTACAAGACACCCAACCCCGCCTACATCGACAAGGTCATGATGTCGCAAAACGAAAAGGAAAACTTCGTCGTCAAGGTGCAGACCCGTCAGACCAGGCGGCCAGAGCTGGGAGACAAGTTCTCCTCTCGTCACGGACAAAAGGGTGTCGTCGGCATCATCGTCGAGCAGGAGGATCTGCCCTTCTCCGACAAGGGCCTGGTTCCCGACATCATCATGAACCCCCACGGTTTTCCCTCTCGAATGACAGTCGGCAAGCTGCTCGAGTGTCTGACGGGCAAGGCGTCCATCCTCGACGGCCGCAAGGATTACGGATTCGGCGACGCCTTCAGGTCCCACCCGCTGGAGCAGATGAGCGCCGCGCTGGTGGACCACGGCTTCTCCTGGGAGGGCAAGGACTACTTCACGTCGGGCATCACGGGCGAGCCGCTCGAGGCCTACATCTTCAACGGACCCATCTACTACCAGAGACTGAAGCACATGGTGCAGGACAAGATGCACTCGCGCTCCCGCGGTCCGCGCGCCATCTTGACGAGGCAGCCGACCGAGGGTCGTTCGCGCGACGGTGGTCTCCGTCTGGGTGAGATGGAGCGCGATTGTCTTATTGCTTATGGCGCCTCCCAGCTGCTCCTCGAGCGTCTCATGATCAGTTCCGACGGCACGAGCATCGACATTTGCCAGCAGTGCGGTCTCTTTGGCTACAAGGGCTACTGCCACACGTGCAAGAGCACCAAGGAGGTGACCAAGATGACCATGCCCTATGCCGCGAAGCTGCTGGTGCAGGAGCTCATCAGTATGAATGTGGGTGTCAGGCTGCAGATGGAGGACGAGTTCCCTCACCCTAGGTAAAGTGGGAGAACTGGGTGGATGATGGAGTAGGCTAGGTAGGGACATGGGATATGAAGAATGCTGTACTGTAGGTATGGTGTATGAATTGATATCACAACAAGCCATGCGGATGTTACAAGTGAAGACTGTCGTCATGGGATGATCCATGGATTGCTACTAACACTCTCCCAAATTGTGTGAACCTCAGAGTCAGAGTCACATCCCGACAGGCCTTTTATTGATGAATATCACTATCAGGCCACTTTGTGACAGAGACGGCGAGTTAAAAGTATCATGCTGCTCGCCTTTTCTATTACGAGATCTGTTCATCCATATTGATCTTGAGGAGAGGAACACTTGCGAGAACCGTCAAATCATTATTGTAACTTCAAAAGACAATACCTAGGTGAAGGAATCCGAGCAGAAAGAATATAGCATAGGAACGACTTCCATCCAGGACTCGGCCTCAGCCGAAGTTGCTTGTCTAGCCCAACTGCTGATGCGGCGCCGTCGATCCCTGCGAGGTGCAGCAATCCGACCAGTGACGCACCTCCCTGCCAAACCACCCGCACCAGAGGGGACCCGCCGCAAGTCCGCCGGCTCCATGTAAGTTCTCCAAAGTTTCGTTCCGAAAGTTCATCGTCCAACCCTCGCCAGCTTTTCCCAACCCTCACCAGCAATGCCTCACACTCCCATCTCGTAGCAATGGCAATCGCACGACTCGGCGCCACCGCCCCGCGATGCATGGCATGTCGCGCCCTCATCGGCCGCCACCTCCGCCACCGGGGCATCGCCAGCGCCAGCGCCGCTGCTCCCTCTGAAGCCGACAACCCCCTACCGACGAGAACGACGACGTCGCCTCCATCGCGAAGAGATACGACAAGCTTCCTCTCCAAGACGACGTTGGGGAGCACACGGGAGAAGCTGGGGAAACATTACTTCCGGCCGACGAGCGAGCTTAGAGACGAGGACCCGGGGCCGCAGGGCAAGCCGCCCGACGAGAATAGAGCCAACCTGGGAAGAAGTGAGCCCCCCAAAGTCGACCCATTCTCCGGAATAGATCACTGACGCTGCTCCTCCAGCTCTCCGAATCCTCCAAGACCACCTCCCGACTCTCCTCCAGACACCGCTGCAACAAGATCTTCTCGCCCCCAACATCTCCCTCCACCTCTTCCCCTCGACCCATCCACATCTACCCACCGTTTCCGGCCGTGTCGCCTACACCGCCGCTCTCTGGACCTCTCCCATCGCTTGGAACCGCGTCCCCGTCATCGGCAATGTCAAGCTATCCATCCTCTCTGCGCGAGTCACCAAAGAGCCCGTCCCCGGCGAAGCCCCCATGCGCACCGGCAGCGTCCCAGAAAAGCTTGTCGTACGATGGTGCACCTGCGGAGCTCCAGGGGACAGCGCCGACGACCACGTCCACAATACAGGCTCGGAAAGGCGCAGGGACAGGCAATTTTCGGGGTTGTTCATTTTCCAGTTCGACCAGGAGGGGCGGATCCTCAGCCATACTATTGAGACTATCGAGGGCGGAGGGAACTGGGAGAAGGGCGTCGGCGCAAAGGTCGTTGGGCTGACGGACTGGCTGCTCGGCGGCCTGGGGCGGGGGGAACCCAGCCCGGCATTTTCAAGAGTCCAGGACCACAATACCGGGAAGAGAAGCAAATCATGATGGGGGTCGGGTGTACAACACATGGGATGGGTCAAGAGGATTTTGGGAGGAGGCGAGGGGCATTTGCCGAGTTGTTCCCAGCCATGTGGCCTTCACGGCGGTGCCTGTATCATGACATTTCATTTTTAGGTTTTGGGATAGCGGGTGGCCGACGAAGAAGCACCACTCTGCTCTGTATCATAATGTATACTAAATAATCGCCCACGAGCGGATGACACCCCTCACACGATGCTACGAAGGGACCTGAGCAACTTGGGTCGTGACCTTAACATCCTATGCCTCTCCCACCATGGTCGTAACGTGAAATTAAATGGATATATCTCATTACAGAGCCGTTACTAGTTGCCCGTCTAATCGCCGGCCAGATGCCCATACCAACACCGGCCGCTACATACGATACAATGGCTCATCTCGCCCCTCGCCCGAGGCCGAGCCGACGCGTCCTTTTGATGTCCAACTCGTCGGGCCGGCAAGCCGTTCGAGCGAGATGCCAATCTTCACAGGTCACCCGCAGCTTGGTTCGTTTAAAGCGTGGGTACCATCAGTAAGATCTGCCGCGTCTATCCGCGGTCTTCGTCTCCCGCACGTCCAGTCATGACTCAATCCTCTCTTAACCCTCGAACTCCTTGGCGCCGCTCTCCTCCCACTTGCCGGGGACAAGGGCGAGGGGCACGATGCCGGAAACGTGCATTTCGGGGCCGAAGATCTTGGCGTTCAGGCCGAGCTCCTGGGTGGCGGCCTTGAGGTTCTTGAGACCCTCCTGGTAGTTGGGGCCGGCACGACGGACCCAGATCTGGACGTTGTGCTCGTTCAGGGTGGTGGCGAACTCCCTAAGGGCGCGGATGACACCCTTGAAGGTGCTGGCGACGTTGGTGAAGTTGGCAATACCACCGCCGATGAAGAGAACCTTGCCCTTGTCGGAGACCGGGGCGCGCAGCATCAGGTCAAGGACGGTGCGAGCGTAGTGGTAGGTCTGGGACTCGGTGGGAGCACCGGAGTACTCGCCGTAGTTGGCGAGCTCGTCGGCGAAGCCAGCGGAGGCGATGGCATCGGCGTAGACGACCGACGCACCACCACCGGCAACCAGGGTCCAGATACGGCCAGTGGCGTTCAGGACGGTGAGCTTGAGAGAGGCACCAGTCTTGGCGTCGAGGTCGGCGATGTAAGCCTCCTCCTTGGTCAGCTCACGACCGAAGGGAGCGGGGAAGTCCAGAGGAGGGCCGGCATCGATGTTGACCTTGTCGCCGCTGGCAACGTTGGTCAGGCCGAGAGCAGCCGGTGACCTGGCAATGGCCCACTTGACACCGCACTCGAAGTCGGCGGTCTGGTCAATCTTGGCAGCAAGGTCGAGGAAGTGCACCGAGGCGGAGGTGGCATCGGCGTTGGGGATGACAACGAGGGGGTTGATCTCGAGGTAGGTGAAGTTGCACTCGACGTAGACGGCGTAGAGGCGGCTGATGAAGTCGACGAGGACGTTGTGGACGCCCTTGGGGACCTTGCTCAGCAGAGTAGAGGCGATCTCCTCGTTGGAGGGGTACTGGGAGAGGTCGACGGGGATGAGGAGCTTCTCAGCCTTCTCATCGACGTCGCCGACATCGACACCACCCTCGTGGGTGAAGAGGATCCAGTCGCCCTGTGGTCAAGGTGGTTAGCAAGAGCTCTGATGCAGATGGAAGACTGGTGAATTTGTAGCAAGATGGGGATGAGCCATTTGCGCAGCCAGCTTCTTACTGAAGCCCTGCGAGATTGCGGAGCGTGGAGCAAGGCTGGCTGGCTGCCGGGCAAAGTGGTGTTGATAGGGTTGACCAGGATGTTCTCGTCTTCAAACTTCCGTTCGTCCGGCTCGGTAGACGATTCCCGCTTTGGGTAATTCGACGGGTTTTGAGTCCACTTTTCACAAGCAAAACACATAGGGTAGCGGAACGTTTAAAAGGTACCAGGAATGCCACAACAAAGGATTCCTGGCTCTCCCCTTTTTCTCGTTCCCATGGCCACTCGGCACCACCCCTTGTTTTCTCGCCCACATCTTCCTCGACTCGAATCGAAACGACCAACGAAAAGAGAGACAATTCTCGACTCACCTCACGAACGCTCATGATGTTGATGTAGTACTCGGTGTCCTGGGGGTGGGGGACGAAGGGCTCGACGAGGAACTGGCGCAGGACGCCGGTGACGTGCTCGACCTGCTGCTCCTTGCCGGCGCGGGCGGCGACCCAGGCCTTGGCCTCGGGCCAGGACTTGTTCAGGGCCAGGAGACCACTCTTGCCACGGCGCTTGATGAGCTGATCGGGCTTCGCGACGAACTTGGCGCCCTCCTGGAGGAGCCAGGGGTAGGTGACCTCGGCCTGGTTCAGGACATCCTCGACGTTGGCGTCCTCGGGGAACTGGAGCGAGGCCAGCCTGGGAGGGGCGTTGTGCTTCACTGGCGTGGGCAGCGGCGTGGGCTTGATGACCTTGCTTCTGGTGAGGTGGTAGTTGAGGATGGCCTTGCCGTCGGCCTCGAAGATGGACTTGGCTGGAGGGGATGGTCAGCAACGACGGCCTGGGGAGAGGCGGGAGGCGAGAGAGGACGCACCAGACATTGCGACGGTGTGTGAGGTATGTGAATTGGAGATTGGTGGTCCTCTGGTCTTGACTTTACTGTCTGGCGCTTGAATACTAACGAGAAGCAGGTCGGTCAGTTGTTGGAACGAGACGAGAGCTTCATTCGAGTGAATGGAGGTTTGGTTGTCGTGGGCAAGTCGGCTTGACACCAGAGCGCGGGGCAAGTGCTGCGATGCGAGTGGGCGGGCGGTCGAGTGCTTACCGGAGACGTCGCAAACAAGAGCTCTTTGAGGGACGGTTCTGGTGTGGAGGGCGAGGTGTCCTGAGATTTCAAGTGGAATCCTGGGGAGGCGGGAGCAGTGGGAAGAAGAGGAGGAGGAGAGGAGAGCTTGAGATGTGAATTGGCAGCAGAGGGTGGGATGGATGGCGGAGGAGAAGATCGTCAGCCTTTCAAAAATTTGGAAGGACGCCGCTCCGAACGGATGGGAAGCTGCCACACCAGGGGAATTGTTGCTGGGGGCCGCACCCAGCTCGAGTGAGTGGAGTTCAGTTGGCCTCGAGGCGCGGAAGGGTGAGGGGTGTGCAGCGCCAGGCCCAGGCCAGTGTGGTGGGCGCTATTGTTCCTGGGCCTGAAGAGGGAGGGGTGGGGTCCGGGAAGGGGACCTCGGGGGTGCAGATGCGACCGCTAGCCCACGCCAAACCAGAAAGTTTTGGGGAATTGCGTGGTGGTCAGACCAGGGCGACAGCCAGAGGTAGCGCTACCTTGGTGAGGGGTGGGAGAGCAAGGGGGAGGTCCAAACGGTTCCTGTTGAGCTTCGAGGACAGTGCCCCACAGCGCAGCGCTGGTGCAGGCATCAGGACTGGCAAGACTGGCACAGCAACGCAACACTCACACCGCAAGCCTTCTGGTTTGTTGGATCAGGGATGCTTGCAAGGGGCGGGAGTTGCAAGCGCGCTCTCGCTCCATTTCTTCAAGTCGGTGGCTCCCCTTTCTCGTCTGGCGTTTTATTCGCGACAATGCGCTCAATTGGTCGGCGCGAAGAGGAGGGGGGTTTCTGCGTTCCGCTGCGAGGCGAGACAAGACGATGGAGCTGACATTCTTTTCTGTCCGATACGAAGGATTTGTGGCAAAGCGGACACAGTCATGCTCTCTCCTTGCGTTCCCTCCGTCTGACACCGCAAGAGGCTGAGCTCACACTCCCACCGCCAGACAGGCCTTTTTTCTTCGGTGGCCAAGGGGCAGGCACAGGACCAGGCCGGCGGGATGGACCCACTCTACCGGGCCCCTGAGCTCAGCCTGCCAGTGGGCTGGGCTCACGCTGCACCCCCTCGAGTCGGACCCTGTCATGGCCGGGTGCCGACGTGGATGGATGGATGGACAGCACAGCACACCACTGCAGAGCTGCAGTCCTGTCCAGGGGCTGGCTGCGTCACCCCAAACACGAAGGGTCAGTCAGTCACCGCCTGATGTTGGGTCCAGGTACGAATTCCGTACCGGACACCTCGGAGGGAGGGCTGACGGGCGGACGCAAGGCTGGGGATCACCGACGAGCCAAGCGGCGGCCGGTTCATGCCCGCGGCGACCCCTCGATGATGCCGGCGGCCATCATAACCTCACCAGGAGGAGGGGCAAGAGTCGTGAAACCCATCCATCCCTCCCATCGGGTTCCATCACTGCCCGCCCTTCCGCGGCCTTCCACCCCTTTCTGACAAGGGTGCATTGAGGATCCTCATCAAGCCCGATATCGCTGGGGGCCCATCTCCCCTCGATTGTGCGGTGTGTGAAATTTGCCCTCGGCTGGTCTGCCTGATGCCCTTTTCCCAGGGGCGGGCAGTTTATTTTTACTGCCAAGATGCTGCGGGAGAGAAAGTTGGGGTGGGGACCTGATGCGACCCTGGACGCATAGCTTTCCGCGGGCAGCACACCAGGTACCGGTACTTGCGCGTGGAGCTCTGATCGACCGGAGGATCGGTCGGTGCTTGCGAGGGGGGGTTCTCCGCCCGCCATTGTTTCCTGGTCGTCAGCTCAACAAGTGTTGAATTGAATTGATGCATTGCCATCCCAGCCACGCACGCACCCAGCCCAGAGAGAGACCGGGAATCCCCAACTCTTTCGGCTCCGGCAGTGTGAGACACGGACAGAGAGAAGGGGAGGAAGGACCCGAAGGTGAGAGATAGGAGATAGAGGTGAGTAAGTGGCATCCCTTGAGACACGTTCTGGACTGACGACGATGAGCAGTATCTAGAATCCAGGGACCAAATTCACTGTCTTGTCCAGCCTCTCCCAATCGCCATGCACGCCGCAACTCTCCCTCGTTTCACGGCCAGAAATGCGGTGGCAACGATTTACGCCCTTCAGACACGCGATCGACGCACTTTACGAGGGCGGGAAGCCGCCCGAGTCGCGTCTTGTCTTGTCCAAGTTGTCTCTCACGGCCCGCCAACACGCATCGAAACCCCACTCCCACTCCCGCCCATGCAAAAATGTGACCCCCCTCCTCCCACCGGCACGCCCAACCTGCACCCCCCGCCACCACGAATCCCTGCTCGCTCACTCAAGGTCCCGCTAAAATTTGGTGGTGTCCCCCCCAGCTCCTGTCCGACGGCAGGACCACTGAGCCTCGCAAAGACCCAATCCAACGAATTCAGCTCCACGATTCCCTTCTTTTCCCCCCTCGAACTTCTCACTCCTCCTAACCTTCATTTGCTGCACATCACCGCCCTCCCTCCCTCCTCCACATCTTTCTGCCTTTCCTGCCTTGAGGGTCTTTTCTTCCAGACTCACAAACTCCTGCAGCCTCCTTCTGATAACCCCGAGTCCTCGTTTCATCCGGTCGAAGCCCGCTGATTCCTCGTCGACTCGCCAGAAATTTACCCCCAGGAGCTACTCTTCCCCCCCCGCCACCACCAAACAGCTTCCCAAGATGTCTGCCACCACCAACGGCAACAAGGCCGGTGGCCTGTCGGCCAACGACAAGATCCAGCGCTTCGCTGCCCCCAGCAGGCCGCTGAGCCCTCTTCCCTCACACGCCCTCTTCAACGAGAAGACCAGATGTTTCGTCTACGGTCTGCAGCCCCGCGCCGTCCAGGGAATGCTTGACTTCGACTTCATCTGCAAGCGCAAGACCCCCTCCGTCGCCGGCATCATCTACACCTTTGGTGGCCAGTTCGTCAGCAAGATGTACTGGGGAACCAGCGAGACTCTTCTGCCCGTCTACCAGGAGGTCGGCAAGGCCGCCGAGAAGCACCCCGACGTCGATGTCGTCGTCAACTTTGCCTCCTCCCGCTCCGTCTACAGCTCCACCATGGAGCTCATGGAGTACCCCCAGATCAAGACCATCGCCATCATTGCCGAGGGTGTCCCCGAGCGCGTGAGTACCACTGAATCGCAGCAAGCAAGCCATTGGCTAACTCGTTCTCCCAGCGTGCTCGTGAAATTGCCCACAAGGCCGCCCAGAAGGGCATCACCATCATCGGCCCCGCCACTGTCGGTGGCATCAAGCCCGGCTGCTTCAAGATTGGTAACACTGGTGGCATGATGGACAACATCGTCGCCTCCAAGCTGTACCGCAAGGGCTCCGTCGGCTACGTCTCCAAGTCTGGCGGCATGTCCAACGAGCTGAACAACATTATCGCTCAGAACACCGACGGTGTCTACGAGGGTGTCGCCATTGGCGGTGACAGGTACCCCGGAACCACCTTCATCGACCACCTGCTCAGGTACCAGGCCGACCCCGACTGCAAGATTCTCGTCCTGCTCGGTGAGGTTGGTGGTGTTGAGGAGTACAAGGTCATCAAGGCCGTCGAGGAGGGCATCATCACCAAGCCCATTGTCGCCTGGGCCATTGGTACCTGCGCCAGCATGTTCAAGACCGAGGTCCAGTTCGGTCACGCCGGTGCCTTCGCCAACTCGACTCTCGAGACGGCCAAGACCAAGAACGAGAAGATGAAGGAGGCCGGCTTCCACGTCCCCGCCACCTTCGAGGACATGCCCGCCACCCTCAAGTCCGTCTACGACAACCTCGTCAAGAACGGCACCGTCAAGCCCCAGCCCGAGCCCGCCGTGCCCAAGATCCCCATCGACTACGCCTGGGCCCAGGAGCTCGGCCTCATCCGCAAGCCCGCCGCCTTCATCTCCACCATCTCCGACGACCGTGGCCAGGAGCTCCTCTACGCCGGCATGCCCATCTCTGACGTCTTCAGGGAGGACATTGGCATCGGTGGTGTCATGTCCCTGCTGTGGTTCCGCCGCCGCCTGCCCCCCTACGCCTCCAAGTTCCTCGAGATGGTTCTCATGCTCACCGCCGATCACGGTCCCGCCGTGTCCGGTGCCATGAACACCATCATCACCACCCGTGCCGGCAAGGACCTGATCTCCTCGCTGGTCGCCGGTCTGCTGACCATCGGCTCCCGCTTCGGTGGTGCCCTGGACGGCGCCGCCGAGGAGTTCACCAAGGCCTTCGACAAGGGTCTGAGCCCCCGCGAGTTCGTCGACATCATGCGCAAGCAGAACAAGCTCATCCCCGGTATCGGCCACCGCGTCAAGTCGAGGAACAATCCCGATCTCCGTGTCGAGCTCGTCAAGGAGTACGTCAAGGCCAAGTTCCCCAGCAGCAAGCTGCTCGACTACGCCCTGGCCGTCGAGACCGTCACCACCTCCAAGAAGGACAACCTGATCCTCAACGTCGACGGCTGCATCGCCGTCTGCTTCGTGGACCTCCTCCGCAACTGCGGCGCCTTCTCCGCCGAGGAGGCCGAGGACTACCTCAAGATGGGTGTCCTCAACGGTCTCTTCGTCCTGGGTCGCTCCATCGGTCTGATTGCCCACTTCCTCGACCAGAAGAGGCTGCGCACCGGCCTCTACCGCCACCCCTGGGACGACATCACCTACATCCTGCCCCAGCTCAACGCCGGTCCCCCCGGCACCGAGGGCAGGGTGGAGGTCCAGATGTAAGCAGCGGCTGTCGGCGCGCACGCACGCAGGAATCAGGTATGACTGGATGAGCAATGGTGCGCTGGGTTTTTATAATAGAGCAACGGAGCAAACGGGTCCTCGCCGGCAACGACCGGCTGGGGGCGAGGCTGCTGTACAACGTGTATGCTGGAGGGCTAGAAAGAGTACCGACAGTCATGGCAATTTAATAATCGTTCAACAAATATGCTTGTATGAGTGATGGTGTTGATTCAGTGATAGAGGTTTGACTGAGGGCTTTGTCGTATCTTATCTGAGTACCTATCAACTCGTTCGTTGGACGCTACTGATGATTGTCTGCCCACAGGACCACGGAGCCGAAACAAGGGACGCCCTATCTGAGAACTATCACTGGTCCTACGGATTGCACATATGCAGGGTCCGTCTACTACTGGCTACGTTTATGTACGCTCGTTTACATACGAACAGGCTGTTGCCAAGAGCTTATCCTAGGGCTGAACATGGCGACAAACAGAGGTCCCTCCATTGTCACTCCGGGGGGCTACCATGACTCGACATTTGAGGGCATTCCGTCACTGGTAAAGTTCAATGGAGCGCGCAGTGTTGGCTAACATAGCCTGGTATTATGAGTCGTGGTATATCGTGGCAGATTATGTACAGCGCTCAAAAGGACCTGTTCACCAAGCAACCCCCCCTCTCCTCTTCACCTCTCCTATGCCCACTGCATGGCGAGCGCAACACCTAGCGCTGCGACACCGAGTTGCGCCAGACTGGGCAGCCTGGACGCGGACGGCGCGGCGCTGATTCCATAGATGGAAGGGACCGTCCTGTTCAGGCCGGCTTCCTTCTCATGTCGTCCGATGCAGTCCATGAACTGTTCGAGAACGTCCCCCTTGTCGATGTTGTTGCCGTCCTTGCCTGCGTCGATCATTGAGTCAGGCAGCTCGCACCACAGTGTGCAGTTGTTTGGGCCACCCGTGTTGATAGTTTCGGTCTCGCAGCAGATTTGCATGGCCTTCATGGCCGTCGAGTCGGCGTAGGGAATGAGGCCGGCCCAGACGCCATCTGGTACGACGGCGGAGGAATCGGGCAGTACGTTGCGGGGGCAGGACATGATGATGTTGTTGATTGAAGAGGTGCTTGGAGGTTTGGGGATGGGTTGTAGGGTTTGGGAGGTGGACGACGAGTGTGAATGTCGTAGAGGTGACTTGCCAGTTGACTCGATGAACTTGAAGATGAGAGACACGATATTGGAAGACGGCCTCCGGGCGTGACCTCATATTTATACTACCTTCTTGTACCTTGGTTGCATCGCCAAGTGGCACGCGACTCCGAGGCGCAGCCTCTCGTACCGGCCCTCGCACTCGTTCCTCGCACAATAGCGAATGGGAGACAGGAGGGTTGCATCAACCTACAGGGCTGTAGGGCTGGTCCACGGAGGCCTCGAGTGCCAACAACGGTTGCCTGTGCCGCAGACGTCCCGTTTGGGCGTGTCAGCAGGGAGGCACAAATCAGGACTTCAAAAACCCAACCGCCAAGATCGACCATTGCCAAGGAAACATAGCCGCCGAATAGCGCGAAATTGAGCCAGGGTTTTTGGACTTTGCAGCTCTGGACGTGCGGGCTGGTCGACAGTCCAGCTCGAAGGATTGGATCAGCGGAGATCGGCGTAAGCTACACCATAATTTGCTGGGACATGAACCACAAGGATTCAGTTATAGCTCAGCTAGACGTCATGATCAGACTGAAGGAGTCGGTGTAACCCAAGGAAACAGTGGCTTGCCCAGTTGCAGGGTCGATCGCCCGACTCATTTGTGCTGTTGCGGCCCAGTGGTGTCACCTTTTCGTGGAGATGTCCTCAAAGCCCAACCCTTACATCGGTAAGAGCTGAGATACCCAATTGAAGGGATAGAGGAGTTCATGCTGACGACTGCAGGTGGTCAGCATTTTAACCACAAACCAACATGGGAGACAGCCAACCTACACGTGTAGAGCGCTGGCAGGCCAGTTGGGTCGGCCCACCTTAGTCATCCAATCCAATCGAACCCGTAAAGAAGGCCCGAGCTAAGCCCGAACGAGCAGCGCGACCCTTTGAGTGTGCCGTTTTTTTGGTGATGCTCGAGACTCCATTGCCAGAGGCTTGCTAGACAGTCGAAGAATCGCGACAGACGGCATCGACAGGAGTCAATTGGCTGCCACACAGGCAGAGGGTACGTCTTCCTGTTAAAGTAGAAATCGCTCGCCGACCTCTAGGCTCCAGCTAACTCTCTTCCCAGAGCATTCCGCAGACGAGCCTCGACCTCCATCACGCGATCATTCCGAGAACACAAGCATCTTCCAACGGACCATTGGAAGAGACGTGCGTCCAGTCGACATCTCCCACTCGAAGCGGCAGCTGACTCCCTACCCAGTCTTACTACCTACCACACGCTCCCGCCGATCCACACACTCCCACCGCCGACATGTCCTTCTTCCGCATCACCCTCCACCGGTCCGCCATCGGCCTGCCGAAGCGAACACGCGGTGTCCTCGCCTCCCTCGGCCTGCGCCGCCGCACACAGACCGTCTTCCACCCCGTGTCTGGCGACTTTGCCGGTATGATCATGAAGGTCAAGGAGCTTGTCAAGGTCGAGGAGGTCCCCAAGGCCCTGACCAAGGCGGAAGTCAAGGCAACCCGCACGCCGGAGAGGGGGTTCTGGGTTGAGAAGGCTGCGCCGCGGGCATGATTGAAACACAGTAGAGTAAAAGGGGCAGAGGATGAAATATTTTGGTTGGATGCTAGGTCTACGGGCCCGACCTTCGACCAGCGGCGAGGCTCGCCGTGTATGACGACCGTACGCGGCGCTTGTACATATATCACTGTAAAATCACGAGGATGGAAATTGATCGAAAAGCAGTCTGTAAAGAATCGCAGATGATACTCTTCATGCAGTAACATTTTGTTGCCAAATCACAAAAAGCAACCGCCGAAAGCTATGGACCACTCTCTTGGGAATCAACCGCATTCTCTCCCCTAGACGTGAATCGTCTGCCTCTTTCCGTCCACTCCTTCCAAACTTGCCCACATGTAAGAATGGCTGGCTGTTGCCGGCGGCGAGATGGAGATGGTAGGAAATTAAACGAAACGGGGTGCTGGAGTAGTTGCTTCATCGGTACCCTCATGAAACCGAAAGGAAAGAAGATGTTGCGGTAGTCGGGGCACATGATAACCGCCTTATCCAGGAGACCTTGTGCCGACTGTGAAAGTCGCCAGCCTGCGAGCGGCGCCAAGAGAAGTGTTGGGATCGTGAGAAGAAACACGCCTCAAGTGCTGCGGGCGCGGTCGATGTACTCCTGCGAGGGAGTCTCGTACTCCCTGACGAAGTAGTTCTTGGCGTTCTTGCCCAGCCATGCGGTGAACTTGGACAGCTCCTCGCGAAGACGAGATACGGATTGCTGATCCATGGTGGTCTGGGCGACGAGTTCCGGAAGGGATACTAAACAAAGGAGTGTCAGCTGTGGCCGGTGTTGTGAGGTCTGGGAGGCATATTCACCGAGCAGGCGAGACAGATGCTCCGCGCCGTATGTGTCAACCGCCGACTTGTGCGGCTTCTCTCCTTCAGCCTTCTCCCAAACCTGGCGAATCTCATGGTACTGCAGACGCTCGAAGCTACGGCAAGAGTCAGATCAGTCGGGTATCGAGAGAACATGGCAGTGGGTAGTGTACCGGTAAAGGAGAATGCGGCCGAGGGCCTTGTCAAAGTAGTCCTTCAGGCCAGCCATGGTCTCGAGGAGGATGTCAGGAGCGGGTCCCTGATGATCGAGGCCGGGCTCCTCCCATGCGATGTAATCGTCGATGATCTCGTTGACAGGATGAGGATGAGGGAGGGGGACGAGCTGGTTGTTCTTTGTGACGTTCTCCCAATCGTCCACGAGCACGGCCTTGATGTGGTCGGGGATCGGCAGCTTGATGGATGGCCGGACGTGGAAACCGTCCTCCTGTGGGAGTATTAGCGTCATGTTTAGAAGCACAGATGGAGCAGCATTGCAAAGCAGAAAAGAGAAGGAGCGTCAGGGGAAAAAAACAGCCACTTGGCTTGAGGTTGGTTATCAATTTACCCGCGACGAGCGCAAGGTTCCTACCAGCAAACCGAGAGGGGTGGAGGGGTAGCGACTGAGAGTGTGCAGGATGGGCATTACTCAATCCTCGGCTGGGATGAAGCCGTGGACGCCGGCTTGGACCTGGGCGACAGTGGCTCATCTGGGCGAGATGCCTCATCCCGGTGGGCGTCGACAGACCAAGACACCTCCCGGAATTCGACCAGTGGCTCATCGGGCACAGGGCGTGGATCCATCTCGGGTGAAGAGTGTTGGTTGTGGAGGACGACCCATGCCCATTGCTCTGGGAAGTTGTTCTTCAGAGCATGGAACCCTTTCACGCCCAGGGTTTTCAAGGCAGTCTCCTGGCCCCGGGTTGCCAGCATCTTGTGACACTCGGATCGTGTCTCAACAAGCGCCTCTCGCTCGATCGCAGTCCACTCTTCGTGGGTGTGGGTGGGGGCTGCCCGGGCTACCTTGGCCGCCGAGCTGTAGTATGTGTCCAGCACGGGAGTCTTGCGAGGAAAAGAGGGCGCGTCATCGCTGAGAAGAGGGGGCTGGGTGCGAGAGGAGGAGGGTGCCATGGACAACTGGGCGAGTTTGAGACGTGGAGGGGATTGCTGAGAAGCGCCAGGAGGCGGCATCTTGGCCTTGTCGTCGTCGGCGGAGGAGGAATCAGAGCGTGTCGAGGAGGACATTGTGTCTTTCCAGGGTCAAGAACCAGCTTGAGTAGGAAATGGTGATGGTCGAGGTGAAGTGATGGGGAGGGTGTATGTGAAGAAGAGGGTAGGTGACGTCTGAGGTGGTCAAGCCCTCCAACGCCCGTGATATAGACGCCATGGTATCTCATTCAGAGGCCTCGGAACCAGATGGCTGAAATCTGTGATTCTGTGCTGTGCCAGGAACAGAGAGGCACACAAAGCAGGCGTGGCAGCCTACAATGGTATTGTAGGCAGTGACAAGCCGGGAGAGATGTGGATGACTCTGCTGTTTCGGCCGAGGCGGGGGAAACAAAACGGAACAGAACAGAATGGAAGCGACCCAGTGATGCAGAGCGAAAGAGAGCAAGTCGATGATGGAGGACGAAAGAGAGCGACCTGATGGTGCAGGACGAAAGAGAGCAACCCAATGACGCAGAACGAAAGAGAGCAATCTGACGACGCAACGAAAGAGAGCAACCCAATAAAGCAGAACGAAAGAGAGCGACTCAATGAATGACGCAGAACGAAAGAGAGCAACCCAATGACGCAGAACAGAAGAAACAAAGAAAAATCGCACGGCAGTGCGCAGAGCTCACTCACCTGTTCCAGTTCATAGTCGCGGGTTCTGCCGCGCGCAGGGCCTCGGGAGAGGAAGCTCGACGTGCGCTCTTCACTGCCGCGAGCAGACTCGGTGCCGTTGGCCCGAAGCCCCTTCTTAGGGAGCTTCGAGGTGCTCTTCTGCAGGCTCCTCATCTGTGACTGCAGCTGGGCGGCGAGCTCCTTGTTCTGCTCGGTGAATTTGCGGATGCGGTCGACGGCGACCCAGTCGTCCCAGGTGTTCTTCCAGCCTTTGTAGTGGATCTTGTACTGGAAGCCCTCACCGTTTGGGTTTTCCTGGACGTCGAGGATCTTGGCTTCGTAGAGCATGTCGTGATGGAAGCAGAGGACCCTCTCGTCCTTGTCAAAGGGCTGGGGGGCGGTGGCGCGGGCGGGCGCCATGGCTGCTGTTGCTTGTTCAGGGGAGTGGTTTCGTTTGAGGAAAGGGAGTCGAAAGGGGGGACGTGGAAGGGAGAGAAAGATGGGATGAGGGGTTGGGAGGAGCAGGAACTGAGATTTGTCGGGTCCAGTCGCTTAGTCGTCGTGAGCCGTGAGGGTCTGGCGGAGATCTCGACTCGGGAGAAGCAAGTCGAGTATAGTGAGAAGGGATCACGGTGGTTGAGAAAGACCGGAGCACAGTCTGTAGAAGCAGCCCCGTACTGTGACAAGCGCCTTCCCGACAGCACTTTCTACCGTGCGAATAAGGCACCAAGCAAAGCACACTCAGTCTTTCGAGCAGGCGCCGCGTTTCTTTACAGCGGACAGCGGACAATGGCGGAATTCGAAGTAAGGCCTCAAACTTGGACGTGATTGGTTTGAGATCTGTTTCTTTTGTTAGACTTGAGAGCATCTCATCGGACGCGGAACTCACTACAGAACGCTTCGGATAGATGTCAAAATATATGTTTCGGACTGACGATGTCTTGCTCGGTCGAAGAAGGGGTCGCGGCTAGAGGATTGTGATGGGCTGGGCTCAAGCGCCTAGCGAACGCGTGATACCCTGTCCATTTTTGCTGGCAATCAATTTACGCGTCGCCCCCCCTGGCGCGTCTCATCTCACCCCCACAGCCACCACGACCTTATCCAACGTCCGTTGCAGCTGACTTATCTCTCGAAGCTCTCATCAGTCGTAGACGAGTCAATTGTGTTGGATTCCATCGCCTGAGCCTCATCTTGATTGCCTACTATCCAGATATCACCACCCTCTCGGCCAAATACCCACAGCCAAGATGGCTCCCACCGAGACCACCATCCTCACCCACTACCTTACAGTCGCGGCCAAGCTCCCGACCATCATAACCCTGGAGCAATTCACATCCTACTTTCCCCGGTCCCAGCAATCCAACCCGCAGATCCGCTCCCTCTACCGTCATCTGCAACATGAGCGCAACGCGACCGTGGAGAAAGTCCTCGCCAACATTGCCCATGAGGAGAACCGAGCCAAGGCCATACGGCGCGAGGCCGCGCGAGCAAGGAGAGAAGCGGCTGACGATGAGCCCGATGCCGAGCTCGATGTAGAGCGCGCCCTGTTCGGCACCGTTGTCGGCGGGACACCTCGCCATGACCTCGACACACTCATCCCCGAAATGGACAGCGCTGTGGCCAGCATCGAGGCAGACATCCAGACCCTTGAGGCCGAGGAGGCTGCCCTGCGCGACGCCATTCAGCAGACCGTCGGCGGCCTAAGCGACTTGCGCTACGGTCGGCTCTCCAACCAGCGATTGCCAGACGAGGTCATCCAGGGGCTCAAGACCTTGCAGGCACAATGCGACACCAAGACCTGAGCGCTCGGAAATGTTCAAGTTTCAAATCGCCCCAGGTCGGGCAGCATTACAATCACATTGAGAGCTACTACATGGAACGAAGGTCCGTCTTTTCCGCGGCCCACCATCCCATCCAAACCAAACCGCTGCCAACCGGCTTCTTGCGCAAAAGGGAAAATGCCGTTCCGTTCCTGTTCCAAAACCTGCCCCGGCCAGATCCCTCAACACGCTCCAGAAAATACCAAAAGGGTCAAAACACGGTATATGCGCGATGTGTTGATTTACCGGCGACCGGCGGGACGGGGAGCAGCGCGAGGAGCAGCGCCAGCGGGGGCCGCACCGGGCTCGGGGGGACCATCAGCCATGCGGCGGTTCATGGCCCTGCGGCTGAAGAAGGAGATGATGAGCATAGTGGCCCAGTTGGGGATGACGGAGAAGGCCCAGAGGATGGAGGCAATGGGGATGGCGAGGTGGTTCTGGGCGAGCCAGCTGTTGAAGGGGTGCCAGTTGTTGGCGGAGATCCTGAAGTTCTCGGCGCGGTCCTCCTTGTACAGCTTCTCAAAGGTCTCGGTCGTGGTGGTGGTGACGTTCATGCGCCTGGTCCAGATGGTGACATTGTTGCCGGGCCATTCCATGTCGATGGACCACAGGGTGGCCGGGCCGGTGGAGAGGACGTTGCAGAGGATGGGCTGCTTGTCGCAGTCGACGTAGGCCATGTGCGGGGCCTTGGGGAGGGTGGCGAACTTGGCGGCCGTCTCGTTGAAGGCCTGCTCGACCTGGGCGCAGCGGCCTGTTGGGTGTTTGTCAGTACTGTAATGCCTGTAGTAAATCATAAAGGGGAAGAAGACGTACCCAGGCAGGACTTGTTGCCGCCGGTGACGAGGAGCCACCAGTTCTCGGGGCTCTCGGAGCTCAGGCGGGGACCATCGGCGGGCGAGTCCTTGAACTTATTCAGGACAGGCTCGTACAGGGTGTCCTTCCAGTTGAAGATGTTGAGGACGGAGATGCTCTGGTCGGCCTTTGTGCGCGCGGCCTCGGTCTCATCGTGCCTGGAGGGGAAGGGGATCCAGCCGGGGACCTGAGCGCCAATGTTTCCCATGACGTTCTGGAACTGGGCCTGGTACTGCGGCACCTCGGCGACGGCGCCGAGGATAGGCAGAGCCAGTGTAGATACCGCGGAGAACTTCATTGTGAAGATGGGACAAAACACCAAGTGGTAAACCGAGAGAGAGGACGGAGAGGGGGAGAGAGGATGAACGATGGGCTAGAGGCAAGGGGGCTGCGACGGGCTTTAAGGGTCCCAGAAGTTGAGGAGGGCGCGTGGGGAAAGAGGGTCGGACCGGGTTGGCCTGGTTCCCCGTCGTTGCGCGATTGGGACTGGCGTGCACCCAAGGCACCGTCAAGTCGAGGGGTGTTCAAGTTTGGCTTGGTCCAGGCTTCGAGGATGGACTGAGCAGTGTTTTACAGACGTCAGGGAGAGGGGTCAAGGACGAGATAGCACAGACACAAGGGAGAAGCAGCAGAAAAAAACATCACACCCCTTGGATGATACCGAAAACCTCAACAGACAGCAGACATGCGATCAAAAACCGTCCGTTGTCCATCGCTTTCGACCCCCTTCTTTCCCCGGCGACAATTTCCCAGGAAGAGCTCTGCTCAGGGCCAAGGAGCTTGGATCCCCGGGGGTGAGATGTGGTGGGTTGCTGCCAGGACGGGTAATTTCATGCTGCTGCTGTAGACTTGAGGTCAAAAATCCGGTGAGAGGTGGCCTCATGTCCGTGTTGATAGTTGACAAAATAAAGGCGGCGATGAGTCTGCATTTACCCCAGCAGCCGGGTAGCGCCAAGCACGTTGGATGCGCCAGTGTCAGCGCTCGCAGGGGGCGCGAAAACCGGGGGCATCATGTCGCCATTTGACGGGCCGTGGTCCGACAGAGCGGCGGGTCGAGACTCGCCTGGGTCGAGGGTCGCTTTCCGCATCGAGGTTCTGTTGGCGAGAGGAGGTTTACAGGTCCATGGGCAAAAGTCGCGGTGCTGTTGATAACGCCAAATAGTTCTATTGGTCATTACGTGCCTTGCAATCTGGTGACATTTATCGACATGCGACTTGACCTCGAAACACAAAAGCTCCACGTCGAGTGTCGTGGTTCAACCCGCCGAGCTACAAAGAAAATGTGGACCCCACCTTGAACGCTCCAGACGGTGCCGTCACTACACCTCGACACCACAACACCACCAGCTCACCACCGAGTCCCAAACACCCTCAAATGCACCCGCGACGACATGGCAAGTCCTTCCACTCAGATGTTTACCCCAGCTGCAGCACTAACCATCATCAGCCTCCCAAAACAGCGTCCAAAGGCGGCAAACGCGGTCGTCCGCCGGGCGCGTCACGACCCCTCGACGCGTCGCAACAGCAGCAGCAACACGACTCTGAGCTGCCACAAGACCTCAACGAAGAACTCAGCTTTGAAGACCAGAGCACACCGAAAGACGGCGTCGTCCCTCCGATAAACACCGGGAAACGTGGCAGACGCCCACGAGCGGCAGAAGTTCCCGCCGAGCCCGAGTTAACATCACAAACGACTGCTCGCGCGTCGAAAACAACACAACGGACGAGGAAAGATGCCGAAGTCGCAGAAGAGTCGACAGAAGCCACAGCTTCTTCTAAACCCGGCAAAGGAAGGACCCGTCGCGTCGTCGAAGACCATCCCGATCCTGCAGCAGCAGTCGACACAACAGAACACCCCGCCGAAACCGCACCCAAGAAGAAACGCGGCCGACCACCGAAAGCCGATACTGCACAAGAACCAGACGCCGTCGAAGAAGAGGCGGAAGAACCACCAGCAAAACGCAGACGTGGCCGGCCTTCACTACAAAAGGCCCCAGCGGAACCAGAAGCCGCGCCCTTGCAAGAGTCAAATACCAGAGGCAACAAGGGGAAACGGAAAGCGTCAGCTGCTCAAACACCACAGATCGAGGAGGAGCCGCCGGTGAAGAAGCCGCGGCGACGCAAGTCCACGATAGTCGAGCCGAGTGTCCCTACCCCTGAGCCTCGACGCCCTCGAGGCCGGCCAAAGACCGCGACAGAACCAGCCCAGAGCTCATCCCCCAAGAAGGCAAAAGGAAAGGCTTCACCAGCCAAAAAGCGCCGGCGCACCGAAGATACACCAGCAGAAACAGCCGCCCCCGAGCCTCCTGCGCGTCGTAATTCCGACACAACCACCGAGACTCCCGCTCCCACCATCAAAGCCCGCCACATCAGCGACAAACTCACCAAAACCCCCGAATCCGCCATCCGCGACACCTGGTCACCCCTCGACCCCCCCTCCATTCCCCTCGCCACCTCCCACCTCGACCTCGCCTCCCTCCCCGTCCTCCAACACTTTTCCACAAACATCAAACGCCGCGACCACGCCGCCGACGTCCTCCGCAAAGTCTCCAGCGCCATCACCCGCCGCCTGCGCAGCTTCCCCCTCCCCCCAGCCCTCACCCGAGTTCCCCAGAAACGCGGCCCCCGTGGCTCCCAACCCCGCGATCCGCGGGACAGCGAGCTCAGTCCCGAAAACGTGCTGGACGCTGTAAAGTCCCTCCAGCGCTCCCTCGACACCCTTCTCGACTCGCGCCGACTGCTCGAGACGGAGCGGGATCGCCAGCAGACGGCCCTCGAGAAAGAGTATGCTGAGCTCGACAGACTCGAGGGGAATGCCCGCTCTGCAGTGCGTGGGCTTCGCGAGCAACTGCGCAAAGCACACCCTCTCGTTCCCGAGGCTACGCCACAGGGAAGCAAGATACACGGGGATGTTGGGGTTCGGCCTGTCGTTGACGATGGTCCTGGCGACGTGTTATTCCAGGACATGGATAGCATGCAGCTTCCTGGCTTGGACATCCAGCTGGCCAACCATATGGAAAGTCTACGAGCCAACCTTGGCCAGGTCGATGGCGTGGTGCCCGAGATACTGCAGAGCCGTGCTGCACTTCGCGGCCTCCTCGCTAGTCATCTGGGTGCGGAGCAGCTTGAGCATGTTGTGCTTGGTTGATACCAGCACTGGGCCTTTTTGAGAAATGTCACACTATGCCGGCCTCTCATGATTTACGAACTGGATGTGGATCGGCTGGACGGTAGCGTGGAACTGGCTAGTATTGATTCAAGTTATTCTCTCTATTACGAAGCCCCTTTCCTCAAGTGCAATGTTGAGGCCGTTCATCGGCCCATGTATGAAAAATGTCCACGGGTCTTTCCTTTCAGGCCGGCGACAGCGTATGACTGACGTGGACAGTATCGACCGACTTCCGAATGGGCAACTCATTCTCACCCAGAGGCTCCCCATGTGCATGTGCGACTCCGTGATGGTAGTAGACCAGCGTTGGTGGCTGCCCGCTGGATCTCGACCTTGGTCGCGAGAAGTTTGGAACGGGCAGGTGCAGCTTTTGAAGGAGCATAGAAGACCGCGTCACGATGCCAGGATGCACCGGCAGGTCAAACTCCTCCTTGAACTTGCTGGACTTGGGCTCCTTGGGCACCCGACGGGCCACAACGTCGGCAAAGCGTTTCTCGACCGCTTCGAGCTCTGCCTCACGTTCATGGTAGCTGGATGACTCGGACACTGCGATGGACGATACCGGTAGCTCGATCGTCGTGTGGTGAGGACGATCAAGTACACCGCTGCGACTTGTCGGTGCAGACGGATACTGGTCTGGGGGACCATGCTCATCGAAGAGCGCGACACCCGGTAGATCAAGGTTGAGAACGTGGCATGGTTCTTGTTTGGCTGCGGGGGCTCGAACGTCCACTTGAGATTTGGCCTCTCGAGGCCCGAGCTGTTTCTTTGAAGATCCGCCGCTGCGGCACAGCCCCTGAACCAGCAACCAGTTGCCGAAGCCCGAGCTGCAGTCTCGAATGAGTCGGGGTGAATGTTCTTTGGGTCGAGGCGAGTCGTTGGGAGGCGTTTCAGTCTCGCGGCAACGGCTGGTCTCGGGAGAAAGCATCAGGGATGATGGAGACATGTCTTCCGGGACGGAAGGCTTCTTCGTTGGCTGAAGCAGAGGCGTAGCGGGTGGATCGGAAATATTCATGTGTGCCAGAATTTCCGTGTATTCCGCAGGGGGCACAAGCACCCGTCCTTCGTGCAGAGAAGAGGGTTGGCTGAGTTGCTTCGTCAAGGCCGCCTTGTTGCTGTGCTCGCTGACAGCAATCAGACTGCGTGATGTCTTGAGGTTGCCATTCTTGTCTGAGCGGACGTCGTCGGGAAGAGAAGTGTCCACCATGGAGAATTCGAGAGTATCGCGAGGGCCGCTGCCAGGAGGTACCGGGGTGATCGACTTGGCCGCAGACACTACGGAGGCGCTTCGTTCGTTGGACGGTGCATCCTCATGCTCCAGCTCCTCCTGAATTCTTCGATGCATCAGGCGCTTCAGTTCGGCTCTGCGAGCGAGCTCCTCGTCACTTGTGCCCACAGATGTCCGAGAGGATCGTGCCGAGGAGGCATGGAGGCGATTCCGGCTGAACTTGGAGCGGACGGCATCGAGAGGTCCGTTGTGTTTCTTGGTGATGGGGGAGTCGATGTCGCCATCAGCATCCGACTCCTCCAGGACAAGTTGACCGAGATAGATGTGACCGTGGTTTGGGAACGACGAGATGGTGGATGACACGGCACCTCCAGATCGCATTGAAGCAGCCGTTTCCAGTCTCTGCATAGGAGCAAGACATTCGGCAATGTGGCAGTTGTCGGCGACTCGTGCTGGGGGTGGCAAGGTTGGCAAGGGGATAGAATACTGTTGCTGGTCATGGCTCATGCCCTCGTCGTCCGAGTCCTCGTCGGCGGGACGCGCGCGACCGCAGCAGAACACGGCCATGCTGATATGCCCGGCTGAAAACGAATGGTGGAAGTCCAGAAGAGACACCCAAGGCGGGCAGACGCTGGTGGTATCCAAGCCGGTATGGTAGAAAGCGGCCAGAGAATCGAGTGCGAGAAGGAGTGTGACGAGGGCGAGAGTGAAGTTGAGGGGCCACGCGGGCTCAATTGCCCTCCCGCAACTTGCTCGGTGTTGATGACAGTGTAGCCGCGAGAGGAGGCTGTCGAGAGCATGTGTCCATGTCTTGGCAGACCCTGGCGATGGGACGGGACGAGGACACGGGAGACATGGACGATGGCCAGGAGGACGAGGGAGGCCTGGGCACGTCATCGCGGCCGGAACGAGACTTTATCGAGTGTCCATATCGCTTGCCGTGGGCGCGAAGCCACCGAGGTAGCTGCCACGGCCGTATCGTGTAAGGCGCGTCGTAGAGGGTCAGTCGTCATCGAGCCTCGCCGCTGAATCAGGTGAAGTCCAAGAGCGCCGATGGGAAGAGCTGGGTGCCACGGTCGAATCTCCGCCATGAAGACATGGTGAATCAAGCTGGAAGGAGCGTTGGAGCAGAAGGTGCCCATCTGACGAAGGAGGGCACCTTCCCTACCTTAGAGGCTTGAAAAGCGGTGCCCGACGTGGAGTGCACCTGCCTTTCAGCAGACGGAGGCAGGTACGATGAATGGCAGGCGCCTACCTACCTCGTGTTTCGACCACCACTTACCCCTCCCGCTCCATGTTTCCCGACGGGAGAAACATACCAAGGCGTCTGATTTCCCAAGGCCTGCCTGCCTCGTCTGAACAGATACGGCCCGTCACCTGAAGTCTCCCGGCCAGCGAAACAACCAAGAGCATCTGATCATGCCAGGTGCCCGGGCACCAGCGACGTCTCTCGGATCTGCTGCCGGACAGATTCAGATGATTGGGCTCTTCGACATGGCCATTCGACACCACCTACCAGGCAAGTACTACGTGCGGAAGAAGGTCGCACTGCTGCTGACTGACTCGAACTCGGCAGGCCGACGAACCTGCCTGCGGCTTCTGCGGCGCGAAACAATGTTCTGCACTGTGGCAGTGACAGACAGGCACTGCCATGGCTCCGGAGTCTCCGAGGAACATGAGAAACAAAAAAAGAATCGACAGGCAGGGTCGGCGCTGCCTACTTTGCTACTGTACATGACGACAGTGCAATCAATACCCTCCGATTGTTCGTTCTCATACTGATGAGCGCATTTACAGAGTGCACAGGGGATGCTGGGCGATCAACCACTTCTGCCACCGCACGGCCGAGATGGTCGCGACCCTTTCCCTGTTCCATCGCAAAACATCGGATAATTTTCTGGCCTTGCGCGCGCTCGATCGCGCACATCGCCGAAGCAGCCACCCGGGGCCCCTTCCTGCATGATGAGAGGCTCCCTCGATTGCCTCCTTTGAGCTATCCAGCCGCACCGAAAGATGTCTGGGCACTCAGTCTGTCACGGCCATGGTGGCCAGTCTCGAGTTTCACTTGCCCAGGAGGGGGCGCTTCCTTCAAGTTCCACCCGAAAAGGCCAATCACCGCGGCGGAAATGAGCACCCTCGGCCAAGTCAACTGCCAATAACTGCGACAAGGATCGTCACCGGGGTCTGAAACGTCCGGTTTTCCACGGCCCGGACAACGCTGCCAGCCTGCATGTGCCTCCTTGCTGTGCTGTGCTGTACGGTGTGATACGGTGCGGTGTTTGCCAGGGGGCTGGGTTGGGCTGGCTCGGAGTTTTTTCTGGTGAACCATGGCCCCTCCTCTCGAGAGATGAGGAGCCTTCGAGAACGTCGCAACGGGATCAGACGGCATGAGTGATTGAAGACCGGGCAAGACGGCACCTTTTGCTCACCGACGACGCGACGTCCGGCCCACGCCACGCCCTCCCTCCCAACTACGACTGGCCGACATGTCTCAGCCCTTTTTACCAGATCTGGATCGACCGTTGGTGTCTCTTTGACGCCGTGGCTTGGAGCCGCCGCTGTTTTTACCTGTCTCACTGGCCTCGTGGCTGGGCGTGGGCGGCGGCGGTGTTTGAAACCGTGCGGCGTTGGGAAACGAGCCCTGGACACGAGGGACACGAGGGGAGGTGACCATTCCAGCTGGTCGATCAGGGGAACCCGAGCGAGGTTGCGAGGGAACAGCAAGTCAACTTCGAACCACTTTATTCCTCCCCTCTCTCCACCTTTCTTCTCCCCCGCACACACCAGCCATCCGGGATCCATCCGCCACCACGACAGGGAGCATCGCGTTGAGAGGTTTTCCACAATCCGCGCATCCGCATTTCACTCGTCATCAATTCTAGACCACCATCAAGGGCCTTGCCGCCTCGAAGAATCTGTGCAACTGCCTGCCCTGCACTGACTGCCCGCCCTACAGACAAGAATAACCCGCGAGGGATGTGCATGCGCGCATCGCGGCGCTCGAGGAGGGATGGACAAGCAAGCGCTTCGTCATGCACACGGACGTCCGTATTTCTTCGGCGGCAACAGCCGGGCGCGTCATCCAAAGTCGCTGCAGAGTCGTGGTCTGTCAAAGCTGTGCTGTGCTTGCTGTCCGGGAGACTACACAGCCCTCCCTGCCTCGACTTTGCCGAGGCCCTCTCCCATCGTCATCCCACGCAGATTGTTCATTTATCTTTGATTAACTCACAGTGGCCGACCAGTCTCCAGACACACCGGGGGGATACGAATAGGTGCACATCACAGAGGCATCCACTGTCTGTGCCGACACACCCAGGCACACCCACCGGACGACAGACAGGACCACAACTTCACAAGGCAGAACCCCCGGGGAGGGGCAAGGATCCAGGAAGCACCTTGGCACTCATCAGGGCAGCCTGGCAGCCCGGTGAAATCAGCGAAAACCTGCTCCCGCTCGCCCCATCGCAGAAGAGATGGCTTCAGGGGCGGGCCAGTGGTGCGACGATCTGATGCCAGGATCTTGCCTCGGCGGCACGACCCTCATTGGACGAACCGGCTGTCTCATGTCGTGCGGTACCTGCGTTAGCAGCGGGCGGCAGGCGCACTAGCCAGGGGAAAAAAGGGCCACCACACCGACCAGACTGGCCGACAACCAACTTTGCTCGCTCCACCCGACCCCTTTTCCCGCCACGACTTTGTCAGT
The DNA here is from genome assembly GCA_020726575.1 of Plectosphaerella plurivora. Taxonomy (NCBI): domain Eukaryota; kingdom Fungi; phylum Ascomycota; class Sordariomycetes; order Glomerellales; family Plectosphaerellaceae; genus Plectosphaerella; species Plectosphaerella plurivora. The sequence goes on from JAGSXJ010000036.1 coordinate 146,389, forward strand.
CCCCTGACGCCTCTGCTAGGCTGCTCCCCTCCTCGCGCTCTTCGCACACTCCTGAGAGTCCTTGCGTCCACCCTTCTCGGGTGCCTATCCGCCCACCTAGAGGCTAGAGCTCTGACCCCTGGTCTAGATGTCATCCGGTCCTTGGACGACCACACACCCCTCAGCGGGTCCCCGAGTGAGATTAAGGGAACGGGGCCATCAGGAGGCTATGTTCATATGCCGTGGCTCGGCGTCGAGCGACCGTTTGGCCCTCCCAGATTGTGGACGTGGGTGGCCGCCGCCCGCCGCCCTTCCCCCGGTGTGTGCGCAGGGGTGGTGTGGGTGGGTGGGCATGATCCAGGAGGCCTGCTCACCCACCGCCCAGGTGAAGGCGTCCGGGATGGCAGGGCGCATCGTTTACGCAGACGGCCCATCAGCATGTGTCTGCATCGAGGCGGATAGACCGGGGGACCACACCACTAGGTACTCCTCCCAGTCACAGCCCAGGCCCGGCGACAGTCCAGGGGCCGGAGCCACGTAAAAGGGAAACCACCGCCCTGCTCGTCTTCTCTCTACTTCTCCTCTTTTTCCCGCTTCAACGGTTTCTTGCCTTCCCTCACTCCTCCAGCCTCTCATTCCGTCCTCGCGACACTTTCATTCTTTTCACAGAACATCGGCCTTCTGCCTACAAGCTATCACCAAGCAACTTTTACCTTCTTTCAAGCTAGCAAACTGTGTCTGCCAGCTTTCTCGCGAGATTGACCTTTCGCTCTTCGAAACGAACATTGCCGATATCAAACTACACTTTCCAAAAGGAACATATCCGAGAGAAACGCACAACAACACCACGCACACACATAACCCACCACAACCATCAACATGAAGTCCGTCATCGCCACTGCCGGCCTCTTCGCCATCGCGAACGCCTACCAGCCCCTCAACTTCCACTACCGCCGCCAGAACGACTCTTACCCCGTTCCTGTGCCCGCCCCCGTCTCCTCCGAGGCCCCCGCCGGCTTCACCACCCTGACCGTCGAGGTCACCGAGGTTGCCACGATCACGAGCTGCAAGCCCACCATCACCAACTGCCCTGCTGTCTCCAACGCTCTCCCCGAGGAGGACCTCGAGGTCGTCGTTGTCACCAACACCGTTGTCCTGACCGAGGTTGTCTGCCCCATCACCGAGGCTGAGAGCATCTCCAGCGCCGTCATCAAGGAGCACGAGACCGGCAGCCTGCCCGGCTCCACTCGCACCGAGCCCGCTGCCACCGCCTCCAGCGCTCTGCCCACCGTCCAGGTCCCCTACCCCGGAGTGCCTCTGTCGACCGCTCCCGCTGCCCCGGTCACCACCTCGGCTGCCCTCCCCGTCCCCGGCGAGGAGTACGTCACCGAGATTGACGATGTTGAGACCACCGCCACTCTGACCCTCACCCTCGGCCGTGGCGAGTCTGCCACCGTTGTTGAGTCCGTCATCACCACCACCTTCCAGACCACCGTCGTCAAGACCATCACTGCCTGCCCCGGCGGCTGCGAGGGCGGCGAGCAGCCCCCCAGCCCTACTGGCAACTACCCCGTCCCCGGCGGCAGCGAGGGTGAGTCTGAGGACGATGTCACCACCACCACCACCGCTACCACCACTGGCACCAAGACCGTCACCGTCCAGCCCCCCAACAAGACCAACGAGGAGTCTTCCCCCGAGGCCTCTTCCCCCGTTGGTGCTGAGGGTGGTGTTCCCGGTACCTGCTCCGGCTCCGGCGAGCAGTGCCAGTGCCCCTCTGCCGTTACCGTCACGATCCCCGCCTCGACCGTCTACGTCACCATCGGTGGCCAGCCCACCGCTGCCGCTGACTCTGACGCTGGCTCCGGCAACGGCTCCAACAACGGCGGCTCTGAGGACTCTGGCAACTCGCCCGTCACTGGCGAGGACGATGAGGAGGACGTCGACGCCGAGGAGGATGACTGCCCCGCTGAGGACGAGGAGGAGGATGTCGATGAGGACGACTGCCCCGCCGACGAGGAGGAGGGTGACGATGAGGATGACTGCGATGCCGAGGACGACGTCGTCGTTGTCTCGCAGACCGTCACTGTTGAGCCTGTCCCCTACCCCACCGGCTCCAACAACGGCACTCTGCCCTCCGGTGTTGCGGCTCCCACCTCGGCCGCTGCCCCCATCCCCACCGCCGCCCCGGCCTACCCCATCTACCGCCGCTTCATCTAAGTCTGAGGACAACCTCCTGTACATGAATGAGTAGATTCAATCAGTTAGGACTTCCTTGCTGCTGTACACCACACAGAATCTATCAGTTCGTACAAAACTTCCTGTTCAGACTTTCCACATTGGCCTGCATGGCGCGAGATGTTTGCCGGAGAGACAGGGGCTGCTTTGGTCCGGCTCAGGTCACCGACGGCGCTCGACAGGCGGCAGGCCTCGTTACGTTCTCATGATTTGTACCTTTACCAATTTTTGTCTTGTCTACCTCGAGTAGCCAAATGGGGATGCGGATTGTTGTCACAGCCAGCCTTTTTTCTATCCAGGCCCGTGACGCTTCACCCTATCGCGTGCATCTTTCTTCGTGGGTTTTTTTCTCTGGGGGCCTGGACTTTCGCCATTGTAGCATATAGATCGGGGAGCTCCAAGTCAAGACGGGACCGGCCTCGGCGCACGTCTTGGAAAATGAGTCAAACAATCTTGTTTTGTCGGTTCATCTGGTCTGTGTCGTGGTCATGTTCATGCCCCCGGCTAAAACAAATCTACCCTTCGTCTCATCTATATTTCCGAGTCATGCGGCGTCGTGGAGCGATGTGACCCTCCTTGTTGCCTCTGCAAGTTTTCCCCTTTTGTTGCAGGGCGAACCCCTGATGCTGCTGCCTCGGCAGCTCGGGCCTCCCGACGACGTCGACGCTCTTCGTCCTTGCGGGCAGCATCGTCCTTTTGCTGCTTGAGCGCGATGCAGAACTTGCTGCCTTGACGGATTCGCTCACCTTTCCAGATGAAGATGAACGGGATAATGCACATGATGGCGCTGAGTCCGCCGAGCAGGCTGCAGGCTCCTGCGATACCCAGCCGCTGAAACATTGGTGTAGTGGCCAAGGGCAAGATGACTGCGAAAAAGGAGCGCGCCATGGATGATGCCCCGTTTGCGCTGGCGGCGTAGATCTCGTAAGCGTCGGTCAAGTAATTAAGCAGAGCCATGAAGATCAGCATGAAACCAGCGCCAAAAGGTACACCGGCCAGGATCGGCACGATGACGGGGACGCCTGGGCGTGAAGAGAAGCCCAGCCAGAAGAGGGAGATGACGAAGAGAGGGCCACCGGCACAGGCGAGAGGGAGGCGGCGGAACTCCTCTCGACAGGCCCAGACACCGTACCGTGGATGGCGCTGGAACCAACGGAGAATAGGGTCGTAGGCGAAGAAGGCTGGTAGAGCGACGAGAGATCCACCGCCGATGGAGAGAAAGGCAAGCCCGGTCTTGCCGGGTGATAGGCCGTAGAGCTCTCCAAAGATGAGGGGGAATGCCTGAAACGACATGTAGAATATGGAGTAGATGAGGGCAAGGTAGGCGCATGTACACGAGACGATGAGTTCAGTGGCTATCATGCGCAGCGGGCGAGTAAGGACGACGGAGACGAGGGATGTCAATGTCGGTTTCGGCTCGAGTTCACGGGGGGCCACGACATCGGCGTTCTCGACGGGATCGGCCTTGCGGAGCCGCCGGGCCTTGTGGACGAGGAGCACGGGGCCGAGCGTCTCCGGGAGGAACGCGAGGGGTACGAAGGTCGCACAGGCGTAGATGAGGCCGATCCAGAAAGACCAGCGCCAGCCGATGGTGGGCGAGACGTATCCAGAGACGATGGGAGCGAATAGGGGCCCAAATACGGTGGTGGCCATGAAGAAAGCCATGGCGCGACCTCGGGTGCGGTGATCAGGGAACATATCTGCCATGATGCCCGGGACGACGGAGATGGCGGAGCTGGCGAACACACCGACAAAGAGGCGGAAGACGATGAGAGCAGCCCATCCTGGTGCTACGGCGCAGGCGAGCGTCCAGACGCAAAAAGCGACAAAAGTAACGAGAGTGAGGATGCGACGGCCATGTTCTTCGCTCAAAGGGCCCCAGAGGAGGGGGCCAAAGACGTAGCCGATCATGAAGACGGAGATGGGGAGGACTTTTTGCTGGGGAGAGGTGATGCCGTACTGGGCGGCGATGAAGGGGATGGCGTTTGATGGGAGAGCTGATGCCATGGTGCTGTTGATGATGAGGACCATGCAGAGGAGGACGAGGAGGTTTCGTTTCCACTGGAGGAGGGATGTTAGGGTGCTGTTTTAGGGGATGGGGGAGGATTTGGGTACGTACTGATGGCCAGTTGTGTGGGTTTTCGGGGTCGTTGTCGCCCCAAGATACTATGGTCTTGTCATCGTCGTCGCTAGAGGGGCCGATGGGATTCGAGGAGATGGCTTTCTCGGGGTCGGTGATGTTCTGGGCGATGCTGCCGTCGACTTCGCGTTCATCGGCATCTGGAAATTGTCTCCCATCTGGGTCATCAGTTACATGGCACGGCAACTCAGGTGAGGGCACGGCGTACGATTGTGCAGCTGTTGACTGGCGGCTGCCTCGACGTCTCCGGTTTGTTCCTTTCCATCGATCATCGCGAGCTCTTGTCGACATGCCTACACGCGGGGGACCGAAGCACGTGAAGGTAGCTAGCAAAGTCGAAGGACGACAGCGATGGAAGGTGGCTACAGCAGTAGTTGATATTTGGTGGAATAGTAGGAGGATGTGGAAGGAACAGACACCCCAGGATATGAGGTCGGGGGGGAAGGGTCTTGAAGGGTCCATCCGTGATGCAATCGCCTCTCGGCCCGGGGACCAACCTTGAGGGCGGCGCCGTGACCCGCCTCACCGCCGCCTTAGAGCGAGCTTCGGCATCGCTTTGCCTCTCAATTAGGAAAGCATACGCTGCGGGGGGTTGATTCTTTTCCCGGCGCCAATGAGATGTTGTTTCTGTCTACAGGTACCGGCCGGGTCATGACGATGCCGGAAGTGAGGAGCAACGGAAGCGTGTTATCTCCGGAGGGGCTTTCTCGTAGGTGCAGAGTAGGGCGCCGCGATCGCGTCATTGGTCTTCGCCGAGCAGATTTGGAGCCGGAGAGGGGTTGTAATGTGGGCCATTTGTTGGTTGTCGACCGGAGCTCCAGCTACGGGGTGTGGTGGAAGTCCTCCTCTACCCGGTTGTTCGGCCTGGTGAGGGGAACGCCGGTTCGAGGGGGACGCGGGGTTGGAATGGACGGCTTTCAGCACACATCCCCCGCTTGTCAACGGCGCCCTTGAATTGGTGCTGTGGCCAAGACCAACATGCAGGTTGACTCGACTGATGCGCGATCTCGCCGCTTTACGAAGAGGTGTCTTCATTGCTGAACCTCTGGACTGCTGCAATCATCCAGCTGATGGCTGTTGACGGCTCTGACATGCCGCTGTCTTGGAGCAGCGGGTAAAGATGCATGCCCCCTAGTCCTTGAGCGCAATGGCCCGGACGCCTGCTTCCTCGAGTCGACGCAGGTAGAGGAAGCTATCGAGGCTCATGATGTCTCGCGTCGCCAGGCTGAGGGAGACGCTGATATTGTGTGAAGCCAGAAGCCGATAGTGCTCATCGTCTAGCAGAGGGCTGACGTATGGGTGGGTGATCTCGTCAGGTGCAGGAAGGAACGTTGCGAAGCTCGGTGGCAAGGTTTTGAGGGCGTTGGCCCAAGGCTTGCTGCCGCCAACCCATTGGCGAGCCCAGTCCTCGAAGCCAATCGTCACGGGCCTGAATCTTATCAAGGCGTAGCGTATCAGACTGTGAAAGGCTGCCGTCAAGCCAGGGCGTGATGAGGAAGAGCTGGTCTGGCAGGACCCTGAAGCCTGAAGTGTCGGGACTCTGTAATGGAGCCAGATCAGACAAGGCCCTGATCATACCGGCAGCGATGCCAGCTCCAGCGCTTCAAAATCATCAGCTTTGGTCCACCTCTGCCCGGGATGCTGACATACCTGTCGTCAGCGAATATCAAGTCGTGGCCTGCATCTCGGGCTTCTCGGGCGACCTGAACGCACAACGCAACAAACCGTACAGTTGGGTGCGAGATTGGAAAAGGGAGCCATCTCGTAAGGGACATCAATTACTCTGGCGTTGAGGTCGACAGCCAGCCTGCACATCATAGAAACATGACGCTTCGACGACCCTGAAACGTAGCCCCCGCCGTTCCAGTACACCACTGTTCGCTGAGGTTTCGAGGATCGGGAAGGGCATATCTGCTTGACATCCTCGTCTTGGTACCCCAGGGAAGCGTTGTCCTGGAGCTGAGGCCGCAGCGGCTAGTCGTCAACCTGCACATTCCATGTCTTTTCGAGGCGGATGGGGTTGATCAGCTTGTTGTACTGCTGCAGGCCGGGAGTGTCTGGCTTGTCGATGAAGACGCGGATAAGAAGGTAGCATCTGAAGACGATGCGAATGTAGAGCCAGGACAACAGGGATTGATCGACTCTATGCTTCTGTGTTGTCATGGTGCTGTGGGGAAGCGGTTTGAAGGCTGTAGGTGCCATGGTTGAGTTGTCGTTGGTTTCTCGAGAGGGAATAATCCGTCTTGACAATTCGCAGAATGTTTGTCGCTACTAATCCTAGTAATAGTCAGTGACCAGCACGAGGTAGACACCAAAGTAAGGTAAGCGGCGAGATGTTAGGCCGCGCTATGTCTGCCTAAAGTCATCACATGAGGGCGTGCTGTACATGCCAGGCACCCATTTCACCTTGACGAGACCATTTCCTGGAGGCTGAAGCTTCGCACCTCAATTGAGGCTTCATATTCCATTCCTTTCGGGTATCTGTATGCAGTATGTGGTGTACTGTAGGTCCTGTCGGATGCGGGCCTCTCCCAGAACACAGAGGGAGCGGAGCCAGGTTAAAGCAGCAACAGCCGACGCTGGCCGCTCGCAGCACGTCAGAGACGCCTGTGTTGATCCACGTCCTTGGCCGCGTGCAACCCGGCAGCGTATCGGAGCTGGTGTCGGCTGTCTGTTCGCTTTCGCCGATGCTGGTTCCCGAACACCGAACACGGTCATGCGTGTTCTGCTCCTCGACATGCGCCCGCGTCGTGGGATGGGTCATTATCGTTTCATATTGCTGGATTCTAGCTCGGAAGCTCAGATTTCCAGGTTGATGCTCTTGCCGAAGCGGGCGTACAGGGCCACCTTGAGCTCGGTCATCTCCTCCTTGAGGGTCTCCAGCTTGGACTCCATGGTTTCGACCTCGTCCTCGATCTTGGCCGCAGCCTCGCCCAGCAGCTCGATAGCCTGCGGTTGTAGGATGTGGAAGTATGTGTCGCCAATCTTATACCTGTCGCGAAGGGTGAGCATTTGTCTGGGAAACGTCGGGATAGGGTCGGAGGGACGTACGGGACCTTGTCCTCCTCGTCAATCAGTTCCAACTCGAGGTTCAGGTCGTCGAGCTCCTCCTTCTCCTTCTGTTGGCGCGAACTTGGTCAGCGGTATGCGTTGGGGGCTGTCGGGAGGATCTAACTGACCACCTTGAGCTGGAGCTCCTCTTTCAGCGTCAGCTCGCGCTGGTGCAGGCGGCTGAATCTGTTGATCTTGTCCTGGTCCTCGCGGCGGACCTGGACCTCCTCGCCGACGGCGGCCTCGTCCTCCTTCGTGAGCTGGGAGAGAAAAGAGGTCAGCCGAGTGTTGTGTAGGGGTCATAGGTCAATCATACCATCCGTCTTGTCATCATCTTGCCAGTTGTGTGCGAGGGTTGGCCTGGCTGTTTGTCGATGTGGTTGCAACTCGACCGCTCTGAAATTGTGCCCGCCGCCATATTCCGCGATGGAGGGGTGCTGGGGAGTGGTCCGTGCACAAAGACCCCACTTTAACATCATCGTGGGGTCGCACCCGTCAGGCCGACCACATGTTGTGATGATCAACAGGGAGAGCAACACCACACAGGCATCACTACGCAGAAAATCCGCAATGGCACCGATCAAGAAGGCATACTCGAGGCCGACGGCGAGAAAGATTCTCAAGGCCCACTCCAACTGCAATGTCACGAAGAACCTGGATGTCCTGGTACGACCTGTCCCCGAGACGCGTTGAGACGCGTCGCTAACAAGCGGCAGATCTATCTGGACTACCTGCGCTTCATGCAGTCGTAAGGCCTTCCGAAATGGACATGTCTCATGGAGTTCTTACTGACCCTGTGTAGGGTTATCAAAGAGGCAGCCATCGAGTCGAAGCAGGCTGGCGAGCGAACCATCACACCAAAGAGTGTGACGAAGGCTACTGCAGTAGGTGCATCATCTTGACCTTCAAAAACCAGTCTCTTACGAATATCAGGATGCCCTGGCTCGCTTCAAGTCTTGAGCAATGCCTTCAAACGACTCATCACTATACCTGGCGGGAAGACAAGCCCGCGAAGCCCAGCCGATGGAAGACAGACCCCAGCCTCCAAGCCGGATTACCAGTACTCGAGCTGTCGCTTCCATATCCATCACCATTCGATCTCATGGCGACATAGCAGAAGCCAGGCCTGTTGACAAACAGGGTCGCCTGGACTGCCTGGTCAAGCTGGCGACTGACTTTCAGCTCGCCAAAAGGGCAATGGACCATCAACAGCCCTTGTATCGGGCAACGATTGAGAGCCACGAACCAGCCTGGACGTCCAGCAGAACTTTTCAAGCCATGCATGACTCGAGAGAAAATCAGGGGCGGCTGGATGGAACCGTAATTCGGAGTATACCCAGGCAGTGGCGCGTGGATGAATCCGGCCAGGAGTCTTGGCCGTGATATGGGACGTGTGGAATGGATCCAGGAGGTGGTCCAGGAGGCGGTCCAGGGGTCCCCCAAACACGGAAGTGTGTGACGCAATGGCGAGGCAGCTCCTTAGTGCCAGTGCGGGGCCCTGTACAACAAACAAACACGAGACTCTCGGAGCAAACAGCAAGCCCAGCATCGGGCCACAAGCCCTGATATTTCAATAAAATAACGATAAGCATCCAAAGCAATGCCCACACGGCAAGGACATTACTTTTTGATCCTTGGCAACCAATTGGCCTCATTGCATCAGGCGCAAGCTGGTGAGGCCAATTTTGCTTTTCTTCGGGTTGATTCTAGAACCCCCAGGCCAGCTCAGCTGCCGTGGGGCCCTAGCGGCGCCCACAACGACCCATTCACCAGTAAGCGAGCTCCCCTGAGGCAAGGGTCCAGGTAAAAGAGGCAGGCTCACGCAGCCCGCGATATTGCAGCGCCGGCCTGCGAAAATATAGACCAAGCAATCGACCGACCCCTGTAGTCAATCGTCCACTGTAATCGTCCGCTGCAGTAATCGGCCCGCTGTAGTCAGTCGTTCACTACGGTCAACCATCCGCTGTAGTTAGTTGTCCGATGTAGATAGTCGTCCTCTACAGTCAGTCGAACACTGTGATCACGATGCAATCAGTTCTACAGATGCAGTCAGTTTACCGACGCAGTCAATCGACTATCGTACGTAGTCAACGGGCGGGTTCAAATACGAGGATCTTTATTTTCACAGGCTGCCATGGCACTGCGAATATGGTGGGCCGTGCGTGCCTGCCTTGGCAAAATACGCACCTGCACCTGCCTGCCTTCCGGCCGCCTGGCTTCACGCGACCTCCTGCCCCTGCCGCCGCCGCCGCTGAATCACCACCTGCACCTTCCTCCAACTCCACGCAAGGGAAGACAACCAAACCCTTCCCACCACCAACTCAACCATCACAATGGCTGCTCCTGTTATCTCGAACCCCCCGACCGCCGACACGGAGTCGAAGTCGGCGAAGAAGAAGCGCGCCAAGGCTGCCGCCGCCGCAGTTGAGCGCACCGAGTCGCCTGCTCCTCCTGCCTCCGAGACTGCCGCCGACCAGTCCGAGGCAGGAGAGCACCCCTACATCCGCGAGATTCAAAAGTAAGCCTCCAAATGTACCAAAATCGCGACACCATACTGACGCAGATCACCAGGACCCTCCGCAACGTCAGCAAGAAGCTCGTACGTTCAATGGCTCCCAACTTCCCCGCTACTCCTTAGCTAACCTTCCTGTCCCTCTAGGCCAACATCTCCAAGACCGAGGGCATCATCGCCGCCCACCCCGGCAAATCCCTGGATGACCTCCTCGCGCAGAAGATCATCAACGCCGACCAGAAGAACCAGGTCGTCAAGAAATCGTCCCTGACCAGCCAGGTGACCCAGCTCGAGGAGCAACTGGCGCAGTTCAAGAAGCTCCAGAACGAGTTCAACACCAAGGCCCAAACCGAGCGCGCCGACTACGAGAAGTCGTCCACCGAGAGCCGCGAAAAGGCCATTGCCGACGCCCTCAAGGAGCAGAAGGAGAGGCTCGATGCCGAGCACCAGTCGGAGCTTAACGACACCCTCCTCCACCTCTCCCAGTTCCTTCGCCTGGCCGCCTCGCGCCGCGCCGAGGACTGCGACCACAGCCTGGATGAGAACCTGGCCATCGAGGGTGTTCTGCTTGGAGTCTACACCGGCGACAAGGCTGCTGTCGACTGCATCCTCAAGCTTACCCGCGGCACCAGTGACACAACTGTCTCGGTCAGTAACGAGCCTTGCCAGACTACTTGTAAGTACATTCTCCGCGCCCTTTTCCAATGCACAAGCTAACGTTGTCTTCTATAGTCGCCCAGCTGAAGGAGATCGCGATCGAGTTCAACAAACCCATCGTTTCCGAGGTTGAGCCCGAAGTTGTCGAGAACGTCGCTACCGACCCCACCATCGCCAACGCCTCCCTTACCGAGATCAAGGCCGGTGATGACGCCGCCCTGTCCAATGGTCACGTCGAAACCGAGGCTGTCGAGACCCCCGCCAACGCCGAGATCGCAAACACATCCAACGCTGCTGGCGAAAAGTGGGATACGGGCAACGATCTGAGCGCGTCCAGCACGTCCCAGGACTGGGTTAACGTGACTGCCGAAGAGACCAGTGTCGAGGCTGCCCCCACTGCACAGTCGTGGGCTGACGATACGCCTGAGCCTGAGGCCGCCGCGCCTGCCGCACCTGTCGATCCTAATGACGGCTTCCAATCGGTCCCCGGCCGCAACCGCGGCAACCGCGGCAGCAGCGGCAACAACTTCCGCGGCGGCCGCGGCCGTGGTGGCAACTACCGCGGCGACGGACGTGGACGCGGTCGCGGCGCGCCTCGCGGCGGTCCCCGCGGCGGAGGCGGTGCCCCCCGTCGGCAGGAGGCCTAGATAGAGGCTTGATCGGTGCAGAGGTTCGACCAGTGCTCAGGTCGATCCACCTTCCTGCTCCTTCCTTACGACATACACCAATTTTCACAACACGACCAAACTTTCACCAAGCGTCCTAGGGTATGCATTCGGAATAATCGGAATGGCTCCGGGAAAGGGAAAAGCGATTGGCGGGCTGGTTTGGCCCAAACAGGGGGTCTCGGCTTGCGGAAGGGAATCGGCATTTCTCTGGCGTTTGGCCTGGTTTTTCCAGCATGGCTTCCGGGCATTGTACAATTAGAAGAATGACGAGATGTGACATATCAGGACGGCCGGCAATCAACGCGGATACCCAGGAACAATTCATGCTGCTCGAGCAACCATCCATCGTCCGTGACCAGCATGCGTGGCATGTCGAGGAGTTTTGAATGCTCTCAAGCAGCTAACGGTTAGCAGGATGACCATCAGATTGACGCATTGAGGTCTCACCTGTTCATCACTCCGTCTCTTGTCGCCGAAGCTTCCAGGCCGTTGGCCGCAGCAACGGCGTCTCGTACATCATACACATGTGATGCGAGTGGTAAGGCTCGAAGCAACGGGCGCAGAGGCGGCGGGTGACATAGATGGCTGGAATACCGTGAACGGCCGAAGAGGTTGCGGCGGCAGACTTCATCGTTATAGTCGGGTGTGTTTCGTTGATAAGTGTAAGCGCGTATCGGACATCGGGTATGTCGTGCGATGCGATCTCTTCTGCACGCTGACCACCGTCCCTTATAACATCATGGACATCGAAGGCATGTCTTGTTGATGTGAAATTGTTAGGCATACCGCCCCAAGTCACGCAACAGGATTCATGTTGCCCGGGCGAGGCGGACGCATCGTATCGAGATGCGATGCAGAATCCGCGGCCATGGTCCGCGGCGACGTGGCTGGTTGGCTGTTGGAGGGGCCTCGTGGCGGGCGGCATCGTGTCAGCCCGCAGCGTGGGCTTACTCAACTCCCGGCCGACGACAGGCGCGGACCGCGTACACGGGGCACATGACACAGCTGATGATCATGAAGCCAAGCAGTTGTCCGGGTGGTGTGACTGCGCTGTTGCGGGTGAGTTGTCATCTATTGGGGGCCGTGGAGTGAGGCCATCATCAGATCGAGGGTCGACAAACCGCTGTAGTCAATCGACTTCATAGTCAATCGACCATTACATTAGACAGTCCAAAAGCACATCGGAAACAGCCTGGCAATATGGGAGGCTCCTGAAGCCTGCCTCAAATGAAACGACAGTATTGACATTTCTAGAGGAAGGGAGTTCGAGCAGTGCCCTACATCTCCTATCTTGGAACGCTACTAGCTAAGTTCCCTCACCCAAGACTCAAACTCCAGCGCGATAAAACACCCTTTTGTAACCTCCCCATTATCGTGACCACTCTCCGAATCCTACAGCTCCTTGTCCTCCACGACCTCCGCGAGCGATGAGTTGGGGTGCTTCGTCCGGACCGCAGCGCCCTCGCCGCTGGCCAAAACCTTCTTGTACCACCTCAGCCCCTCCTTCCAGGAGGTGTCGTGCTCAATGGCCAGCTTATCTCCATCATCGAGGATATGCTTGTCCACAGTACCGAGATGGACGTCGATGACATGCTCAAAGTCCTCAGGCTGCTTGTACTGAGGACCGAACCACTCAGCTTGCGGCTTGGAGTGGAAAGCAACGGGCCCGCCGCAGCGGCCGCAAAAGGCTCGCGAGCCGACTTCGGAGCTGCAGTAGTACGAGTGGAAGAAGCGTAGCCAGGTGACTTCGGCCCCAGGGACCCTAGGGCGAAGGACGTCGATGGAGGGGACGTAAGGGGGTCGGTTGGCGTCGGAGGCGGTAACTGCGTCGATCGATTGGGGACGATCAACGAGGCGGCCGGTGACGGAGCGAATAGACTCGTCGGCGTCGCCGCGCGGAATGGCGGAGACGGTCATGAAGTCGGCAGGGAGGATGAGGTAGCTCATGGCCTGGCCGCCTGTGGCAGAGCGGCAGTCGTTGCAGTGACATGCGGCGGCGTGAGGGAGGCGGACTGTCTTGGGGTCTTTAGGGTCGGGACTGGGTCCGAGGGTGAAAGCGAGGGGGCGCTTTGAGAATTCTGGGACGGCGATGCGATAGCTGGGGTTGTCAGTGATTGGTAGTGTCTGGTGTGTAGGGTTGGGCTTACCGGATGGCGCCGCAGTTGCAGCCGCCGGTGATGTCAAAGGCTTCCTTGGGCAGAGGCATTGTGAAGTGTAGTTGGGAGGCTTGGTGGTGTTGTGGGAGATGCGAGGATAGTTCTGTGTACATTGGAGCTCTGCTTTCGACAACGATGCTGGCGAAGTTGACCTTTATGTTGTTTGTCGCACGCTCAGAAACATGGACGCCGGGTCAGCAAGTTGCCGACGCCGACTATCCTCCAACAGACGAAGCCTCTGCCGCCGGTGAGAATTGGCTCCAAAGGCCCGACGAGAACATGTCGGGTCTAATGAATCCCGTTGCCGAATGCTTGGATTGGGAAAGGGGTGTCGGATGTAGTGGAGGGTGAGACTGGTGCCTGGTGCCCAGCTCCAAATGCATGTCTCGTTGAGGTGCAGTGCAGTGCAGCCCAGTGGTGAGATGCACGACCCCGCAGCTGAATAGAGACGAACGGCGTGAATGATGGCGCGGCGCTACCAAAAGCCAAGATCTGCGGACTATAATCTGACGGTCCTGCTGAGAGTCGCTCAATTCGTCTCGCCGACGAAGGATTTATTCAGGATCTGGGATCAAGGGGTTGCTCAGACTCTCAGGCTCACGGTGCAACAGGCGTCGGGGAAGCAGTCGTGTCATTCCGTCGTTTCAATTGCTCGTTGCTTCTGGACTAGCGGAACGCCATGAATGGTGTTCCAAGAACCCGACCCGTAGTAGAGTCGAGCTTGACACCCTCGCGCCGCAGTAGCATCCTCTTCTCGTCCAAGGTGATGCCCTCCCCGTCCCGTGGCCACTTTCCCTTGAACCCGCCCAGGGTGCCGCCCGTTGCCACGACCCGATGACAGGGGACCTCAGGTGCAAATGGATTCCTGCGCAGTGCGTTTCCGACTGCGCGGGGTGATGATTTAAGATGCGCTGCGAGGAGGGCGTATGTCGTGACCTGCCCTTTTGGGACCTGGCAGAGTGCGGTCCAAACACGCTTCTCGAATGTCGTCCTCGACGACGACGCGATGCGGTCAAGTTGCGGGCCCATGTCTTTGACGTCGAGGGTGATGATTGTCGCTTTTGATGACGGGGCGGCCTGGACTGTGGTGATTGTCTTGGTGGCTGACATGATGATGGAGGTTGGGTGGTGAGGATGTGGGCGTGGTTGATGGGTCAATCAGGGTGGCGAGTGGCAGCCAATTTCGTCTGTGATGAATAGTGCAAGATTTCCAGGGTCTTTGATGAGAGTTCAGAACAGATCTTGGCACTTTTTAAATGCTGTCGAGTCATCCAAGTGGTCGAAGTGGTCGGTCGTGGTCAAGAGAAGGGCGCGTTGGGGTGACGCGCCGAGAGGCCCCGCACTCACAGGACTCGCGCGGTATCACGTGATACATCCCATGCCATCCCACCAAGAGCTCGTGCCAGCTCCGACGACCATGATGCGACACCTCGACCAACGGCTTCCATCACCACAGAGGTCTGCATCTGGCGGCATCCGAAGCAATCGGCTTTCCTTTTCTGCATACGGCAGCCATTCCTGAGTGCCTGGTATGGCCATCGCCCGCATTATGAAAACGAAATATGCATTTTTCACCTGCCAAAGAGCACCTCGGCCACTTGTAACGAGCCGAGCCTACGTGAAGCCCTGGTGATTCGACACCGCCATACGCTGCACCGACTGCCGAACCCTCCTCTTCCTCTCCCCAGACTCCTCTCCTGGCCACACCGCTAGCGTCCACCCGTCGCCTTCGCCATCTCTTTCCAACCTCGCCGTCGCTCTGGACGCAGGCTTTGACTTGGCACTCCCGCTTGCGCTCCCGACCGAGAAACCCCACGAGTCCCGACCATCCTCCTCGAGAGCCATCTTGCCTCTCCCCGACACTGCAAACACACCGGCGAGTGCTGAGCTCTTGACAATCTCAAGGTCCAGTCGCGCCGTCTGCACAACCACCATGCCGACGAACACAATTGACAGCCCGACTTGAGCCGACAAGAACGCCAGCCACTCCCAGCGCACACGTACAAACGTCTGCGGCATCAGCACCGTCCCTTGCACCGCTTCGCCCGTTGTGCGAAGAAGATTCGTCATGCTGTCGCCCATGGCTTGCGCAATATCACCGATACCGTTCCACATGCGCCTATCGGCATCCTCCACGGTGATATTGGGTCCTTGGGGATAGATCTTGAGCCCAAACTGCCGACTCGCCTCTGAATATGGCCAGTCTGTGCCCACGTTCGGCCCCCAGTTGCCACTAAACGCTCGTCGCATGTCGAGGTCAAGCCTCGTATACTCCCACCAGCTGTCGATGATGAATTCTTCATCGCCCTCATAGCCCTCTGGGGCCTTGAGCCGCATTATTGGGTCCGGCGCATCAAACACCTCATCCACCTGCGTGCGCGTCTCCACGATGTTGGTCCGCGCTTGGCCGCCAGAGACGGTGACATTGTACGTGTTGACGCAAAAGTGCCACAGCAGCTCAACGGCGCGGAAGCTCTGTCGCCTGGACTCGACCTTGTTATTGTTGTAGATGAAGAAGAACTGCGAGAACGTCGTGTTGAGGAGATCTGGCCGGTTGTTGAAGGCCACCGACTCTCTGTACAGCGGGAATGAATATTCTTCTGTGGGGGGCTCCGGGGAGACCATCTGCATCAGCGGCATGCTCTCAGGCGCCGACAGGGACGCCGTCCCATTGAGAAGAGATGCTGTATAATTGGTGTCCCCTTGCTGGTTCCGGCCGGATGAGAAGACGAGCTGATCAGTGACGTTCTCCATTGAAACGCACACGGCGAGGGAGCTGAAGAGTGGCCAGGTACACTCGCCCGAGGGGCACACGGGTTCGAGAAGTGGCCAGGCCTGCCCGACTGGCCCGAAGACTGCCTGGAAGATGGCCCTGTTTGTGTTGTCGGTCATGTTCTCTGTTCAATATCAGCACACACGTCTGTCACAACTTCTGAAGAGGCAGCACTCACGACGATCATGACCCTCCGTGTTTGTGGCTGTTGGATAGTGATGCCTGCTGAAGCTTTCCGCACTCAGGGCTCCATTCGGCACTGGGCGACTTTCGTACGTGATGGCCGATTGTGTCAGGGTCGATGTCGCCAGACCAGTCACCAGCACTACAGCCGACAACGTATTGGCCACGCTCCATCGACACGCGAAGAGCGAGTAGATGCTTCCCCACGGTCCACGACTTGCTAGATCAAACACCTCGAGATCATTCAGCGGGCGCGGCTTCTCTGCGAACCAGTTCCATTTCATCTGTGAGACGCCTTCCGTGACGGCGACCACAAAGGCGGCGCGGCAGAACGTGGCGAGCAGGGCGACGATGGTGTTGAGTGTCAGCCCGAGTGGCCATGATGGGATTGGCTTGTCGTCGTGCATGGCGAGGATGACGGCGAGAGCGCCCAGAATGGCGATGCTGATCAGGCACCACACAAACTCGGTCGTCCAGGTCAGTGCTTTGCGTATCTTGGACTTTCGAGGTTGTCTTGGCGCTGGCTCGACGTGGGAGTCAGTGTCCGACACCGCGTCCCTATCCGGGATGCTCTCTCGCCGTGC
The DNA here is from genome assembly GCA_020726575.1 of Plectosphaerella plurivora. Classification (NCBI taxonomy): domain Eukaryota; kingdom Fungi; phylum Ascomycota; class Sordariomycetes; order Glomerellales; family Plectosphaerellaceae; genus Plectosphaerella; species Plectosphaerella plurivora. The sequence continues at coordinate 163,327 of JAGSXJ010000036.1, forward strand.
ACCGTCCGCCCGCTGAAGCCATGGAATCGAATCGTGCGCTGTCGGGACCTCTTGAACGGGCGTGCGTGACTCTTGGCCCTCCAGCAATGGCTCGCGAGCATGATTTGGTGGCGTGCCTGGTCTCTCGGGGTGATGCATGGATGTCGCAGTCGGAATTGGCTTTCGGCGCACAACCTCGGCCGCAACACCAGGAAGCTCATCGTCGCCTGCCATGGTCGAAGGCGGCGATGAACAGGTTGAATCTGTGTGAGAGAAGAATCATTGCGATTGAAGAATCAAAAGGTCAGTGTTCAACGAGAATAGACCACAGCCCCTGGAGCTGGCGCTGATCCCACACAAACTAGGGGCGATTAAGGGGTCGTAGGATCGCGAAGGATCAAAACCCCAGTCGAAACTAATGCAACACTGCCGAAGCCCCGAAGTCAAGCCACGATCCATCCAGAGGCAGCAAATCTGTGTCACTAGTCTGCCTCATTTTTGAAGCGCACCGTACCAGCCTCCTCGCGAGGACGACTTGTGATGGAGCACATTTGAGCCCAATCACAGACATCTTCACCATCACCCATACCGCAGAGCCGCCACTGACAATCGCCTGTCTCGCTTGTACCTCGCTACTTGGTCTCCCCCCTCGTCACCTCAGCCTACCAATGGATGCTTGGTTCGGCCCTCGATCCCCTTTTGAAGCAAAGATTGGACCGCTCGAGTTTCCAGGATCGTGGTCATGATCCAGGGCCCGTTGGGTACCCCCGTTCGGGACCGATGACAGCCGATTTGCAGCCCTTCTCAAGCTGCAGTTGGTCACTGTCGAGGAACTACGCGGGTGGGCGCTGTGATGCTAGTCGCTGCATCTGCTGCTCCAGATGGACCAATGCCAACCTGCACACCAGCTTTGCCTCGTCAACACCAGGCCTCCAGGCCTTGCATGCCTTCATGTCCAGCCTTACGCTTCCTTGTTGAGTGTCACAGCCCTTGGTTGCAGCTTAGGTCCCTCTCTTGTCAAAAGAATCTGACCACCTCAACACCGACACCGTCATGGGTAAAGCCCAACAGCAGACGGCCAGTCAGGTCGAGAAAGACGCCATCACCACTTCCAGCCATGCCATTTCCCCAGAAGACGCCATAGCTCTCCCTAAAAATCGAAAATCCCGTCGACCCAAGCGCCCAAGCCGGTGTCCAGGATGTTCGAGCTGTCGCCTCGGTACGGACCACCACATCCATGATCGTGGCCTATGTAATGATCTGGCTCGTCTTCTTTTCCATGCTCAGGTAGCAAGTCGCCCTAAGCGCCCTCACAACCTACCTCACCTCGTCCTTCCAGCAACACTGCCTCGCGCCTACCGTCTCTATCATGAGCATCATCATCGATGGTGTGCCCAAGCTCACCATTGCCAAAGTCCTCGATGTTCTCGGAAGGTCAAAGGCTACGTCTTCGCCGTTGTCATCACGACCGTCGGCCTGGCCATGATGGCTGCTCGCAACCGGCTCGAAATGTACGCCGCTGCTCAAGTCTTCTGCTGGGTTTGTAGCGCCACCATGCTCTTTACCCTCAATGGAGACGCCGTTTATGACGCAAACCACTAGGCACCGTTGGCGGACCTGAATTTGTAGCGTGCTCCCCAGATGATTTCCAACGGTGACTGGAAATAGCTTTGGTTGAATCAGTCCCAAGGCACCCTCGACACCGCTCACTTTATTTGGAGTAAGCAGAGGTTCAGAAGCAACGCAACGGCATCATCGTGGCCCGTGACAAAGCAGCGGCCATGCTCCGCTGGCCGTGCCCTCGCAAGTCTACCGGCGTTAGGTGGGATGAAGAGTTGTCCGAACCCAAGACTCGGGTCTCGGGTGCCCCTCCCCCAGCTGACCCTCATCATTTCGGCCGCTCGGCAGATTGAAAGAAGCTCATGACCGCTGCATCCAAGACCACGAGTTGCCACTTCGGCTATTCTCGACCCACTGGCTTCTGACTCGGATACTATTGAGTGCAAGGTGGGTTTGAAATCAGTTCGTCCCAGTCTCGGAATCACCTCTCCCGAAGGGATTGCAGCAGCCGATTGCAAGGTGCTCAAGTGAGAAATGGATCATCCATCAATCATAAGCTTGAATAGGTAGCTACTAGAGCGCCTCTGTTTATTTGGCCATCATTTGCCTGTCTTGGCATCATCTCGTGGCATAGTGTCCTGCAGATGCCCGAGTCATTCTCCCTGGGGCTGTGCTACCAATTGACCACATCTCGCCTTGTCCCATGAATCGCGAGTCATCTCACCGTGCACCTGCGTCAAGAATCGTGACAATCTAGACTAATTCCATCGTAGCGTGCCCTCAAGAAAGGCAACAACCGCTCACTAATCGAACCCTTCAATCTTTGCGAAACGGAGCAAGTCCCCTCCGTCAGCCCGAGCCCGATATACCGGGCTCCAGAAACAGTCCAGCAGAAGCGCTCATCCACCACAAACCATGCTCGGCAGATATAGTTGCCCGGAGACTTCCGCGAGTAGGCCAGGATCACCGTTAATATACGCGAAATGGGGTCTCAAACGCAGCTATGACCAGGGCATGCCGGCTCTGAAGTGAGGCAATTGCAACTTCAAGTGTGTATAAAGCTGGACTCTCGCCCTGACTTCAGTAGTCCTTCTTCTCACCACTCTCAATCACAACATCTCATTGCTCACAGAACACCACCAGTGCCTCTCTTCCACCACATTCACCATGAAGGTCATCGCTGCTCTCTCCGCCGTCATTCGCCCTTTTTCATACGTGAAGAAGTCAACCTTGTGTCACAGATTGCTGACTGGTTCTCTAGTTCGTTTCTTGCGTAAGTTCTGGCATCTTTCGAGACTTGCCGCTGGGAAAATACTAACAATCACAGTGCCGTTAAGGTCTGGTAACATGGCTTCAGGTCCGAAGGTGGTCGGGACAACTCCAGTCAGGGTAAATACTGCCATAAGGCCTGTAGAAAATACCTATACCTGCGTCATACTTCGAACAACATTCCTTCAACCGACAGTCGTCCTCGCTCGGAGTCCAAAGAACTTGTAAATTTGCAAAGCTACGTGATTTTGAAGCTGGATAGGTAGAAACTGATAGAAGCATAAATACAAGAAGAACAAATACCGGATATCATGTCATGTCGCGTGAGTCGTTGCCGAACATCTCTCAGACTCTGTCTCATCTCACATCCCCCTCGCCCATCAAACCCGTCATTATCATTGATACCGTTGGTGAATCGGGCAACATTTTCAAGCGTGGAGCTTGCAACCGACACAGGGCCTCGGTGGCTTCGGGCTCTCGTAGATGCCAGGCACAGGCTTTCCCGAGACGTTCAAGAAGCCAACAGCACCCTTGTCGAGACGGAAGATGGAGTGATCGACCATGGTGTAGGTGCCAGGGTACTGCATCTTCAAGTCAAAGATGGAGGATCCTCCCGAGGGGACAGTGACGGTCTGGATGGCCTTGGAAGGCGGACTGAGAACATCGCCATCGCGGTAGACGCTCTTGAAGTGGGAGCCAATGACGTGGAAAGAGCTGGTTAGGTTGGGGCCGGCGTTGCCAAAGAAGATGCGGACGTCATCTCCAACCTCGGCCTTCAGGGGGTGGTCTCTGGTGAGAGCAGACTCGCTGCCGTTGAAAGCGACGACCTGGGGCTCCTCGCGGAGGCCGTTGGGGTAAGAGAACTCGACAGTCTCGGACCGGCGGCCGTCGTCGTCAACCTCCGGGGGCTCATGGTAGAACTCGCTCTGCATGACGTAGTACTCCTTGTCAACAGGAGGGAGGTCGTCTTTCTCCGGCTGCACGTACATGAGGCCGTACATGCCATTTGCGATGTGGACAGGAACCGGTGCGGCGGCGCAGTGGTAAACATACAGCCCGGGATAGAGCAACTTGAAGCGCGCGGTTTTGGTCTCGTTCTCTTCGACGGTTGTCACGGCAGCACCGCCTCCAGGACCCGTGAAGGCGTGGCAGTCAATGTTGTGCGGATTGCCTGTGGTATCCTTGTTGGTGAGGGAGAGCTCGACGACATCTCCGACCTTTGCGCGGATGAAGGGGCCAGGAACGGTGCCGTTGAATGTCCACTGCTCGTACTTGTACTGGCTCGTGAGCTGTGCCAGCTTAGTGGATGTGGTTAGAGGGACACGAACGAGAGCTTCATGGTCTCTGGTGATGACGGGAGGGACGTTGGGTGCGTTTGTGAGGACGGCGTCTTCGATGGGGAGGCGAGCAATCTCGGGAGGGAGGTCTTCGTCGATGGGCTCGAAGCATTTTCGGCCAGAGTTGACCCCAGAAGCGGGTTCAAGCATGAGGGAGGGCTTTGAAAGTCAGTGTATTGCGTACAGCTGCTGCTTGAGAAATTCTTACATTGGATTCGAGGCAACAAGCGTGGGGTTCCTGAAAGAAGTTAAAAAGGAAGCTCTCTAGACATTGTCGCCAACACTGACCTCCATCTTCTCAGGCTTTTTAGCAGGACTATTATCCTTCTCCATGCAGCAGGCCTTGTTCTCGGGCTTGAGGTCCATCTTGAACGAGGCACTCGGCTTCTGCTGCTCAAGGTAGACAACAACGGCCAATGCAGCACTGACAAAGGCCAGAGGCATGAAGCGAGACCTCAGCACAGGCCTGAGCTGCTTTGGTTTCATGGTCTGGGAGGTACGAGAGGTGAGTTGGCGTGTCTGCCGGGTGAGGGCAGGGGTTGCGCTGCGGGCTGCAGACAGGAGGAGGACCCTACGGCTGGCGAGCAGTGACAGGGGCGCGGCTGCAGGAGCCAAGGCCGCGGGGGCCAGGCTTCCACATCTTGCCAAACAATGGCTCAGATTGGACATCTGGGTAAGGAAGCAGGGAGATCAGGTATGTTCTAGAAGTGTGGATGTGGCTGTATGTGATCGTGGTGTACCGAACTCAGTCCCCTTGGAAGCGCGGTCACCCTGGCGCTCTTATACCCCGGGGAAACGAGGATCAACCCACTGACAGTTACTATGGGCCCTGTACTTAAGTCCCTGGTCAATAGGCGACCGCCGAATGCGGAGGCCATGTGGCAGTGGTCAGCGGTCAGCAGTGGGCTGCCCAACTGAACACGGGTTCAGCTGAACCACCCCTGTCGTCCAACTTACCTCATGGTCACTCCGAAGGACTGCGGACCCAGCCTTCGAGTCGAGGCCACCATTCCCAGTGATCGCAGAGAAACGCGAGATCGAACCCTTATCCTCAGTACATCTTCTGATAGTGGTGAGACACGTCCTATTCCTTCGACGGAGTGACGGCGTGCCTGGCCCTCCTCCTCAAGCAAACCAAAGGAAAACGGCGGGAGCAGACAGGAGAAAGCCCTTTCTGCTTACAAGCTGTCAGGAGACTCCTCCTGTATCTCAACACCTTTTGATGGAAGCTGATGATGCTTAGAAGTAGTCAGGAGAGCTTCTCTCTTGACGACGTGTTCGGATACTTGGCAGAGGCCGAGGTGTGCTTCTGGAAAGATCTGAAGAGGGACTATGACGAGTATTTCAGGGAAAGTGTCGCACCAAGACCCCGAAACATTCATACCAGACTCATCACAAAGATTCAATCATCTCCAAAACAACACTTCAACCTTGAAACCACATCCCTCTTCTCGCCATGAGCAATCCTCTTGTGGTCAACATCACCAACCTTGCCGCCTTCACACCCGCCGAGACGGCAGAACTCGTCTCGCGGGCCGGAGTCAAAAAGGGCAACACCCGCCCAGAGAAGATTTTCCTCTCCGCAATCTCTGCAGGTTGTCTCCTCAGCTTCGGCTGCTCTGTGTCCCTCACGGCGCTCACAGCGCCATGGTACCAAGAAAACGCTCCAGGCCTGATCAAGCTGGCTGGTGCTGCCGTCTTCCCCTTGGGCCTCGTCATGGTAGTCCTGACAGGCGCCGATCTATTCACCGCCACCACAATGGTAAGGTCCGGTCGTGTACCGCCGCAAACTGCGCTGTCGTCGCTAACCTATTTTGACAGTATACAATGGTGGCTGTCCTCCACGGCCGGCTCCCGGCCCGAAAAATGCTTCTCCACTGGTTTCTGTGCTTCTTCGGGAACCTGGCCGGCTCACTGTTTGTCATGGCCATCATCATGGGATGTAAGATCGCACCACTTCCCCATCTCCTCTCACGATACTGACGACTTTGACTACTAGACGGTGGGGTCTTTGATGCGAGTCCCTACCGTGAAGAGGTCCAGCACTTTGCCATCAAGAAACAAATCACTCCACAGATGCATCAAATTTTTCTCCGAGGCATAGGGTGCAACTGGCTTGTCTGCCTCGCCTGCTTCCTGGGCACGCAGGCCAAGGATCTCAGCTCTAAGATCATTGGCATGTGGTGGCCCATCTTTGCCTTTGTCACCCTGGGGCTCGATCACGTTGTCGCAAACATGTTCTACATGCCCCTCGCTATTTGGCTGCAAACCCCGAACCTCAGCGTAGGTCTCTACATATGGAAAGGTGAGTCCAGAAGCCTCCTCTCCACATATGTCTAAGCGAGCCCAGATTGACCCCTCCTCCAAGGCATCATCCCCGCCACGTTGGGCAACGTTATCGGTGGTAGCTTATTTTGCGGTGTGTACTATTGGTACATGTATCTTCTCGGAGAAACCCCTGTGTCGATTGATGGGACGGAATATCAAGGCCCTCATATCGAATGGACCCATGTTGAGTGGCCTCATATGGAGTGGCCTCACTACCATCCTCACAGTCCATTCCACAAGATTCACTCCCACAAGAGAAGGGAGATGGACGAGGAGAGCCACGTGCGATCCAGGGCGTCGTCCAACGAACAGTAGGAGGGCTGAGGGGAGGGGTCGACGATGTGTCGAGGGAGGGGAACGGGCGTCAGGGGGGCAAAGAACAGGGCGAGGCAGGGCATGGCAAACAGAATAGAAGAGACAAGGTAACATGTTTTGACGACTGACGACTTTGTTGGTAATAGACTTGTCCGTGTATGAGCAGAATCTCCATCTTTTCAGTCGTAATCCAAGAATATCACATTTCACAAGCGAAGAGACTTGCCCCTTCGAGAATGATGGTGGGGAATAGCGGCCATGAAAGGCATGTCAAATGTCCCCGAGACCGAGATCGGGCTTCTTTCAGTGCGGTGAAGCAGTCGCCGAACATCAGATCATGTTGAAGTTCGACGCGAGGCATGTCGCCCAGAAGCCAGATTCCCGCATCTCCGCGGCATCTCAGATGTCTCCACGGAAAAGGGACAAGATGTACGACCCAGCCGCCGGAACATCAACGAATCGGAGCATTACATTACTCATCTGACAGGCGATGGGTGTAACGCGACAAAAGCATCTGATCCAGACGTCCTGCATACACGGTCAAGCTGCACTGCTCGAGGGTGGCGAAGTGGCCTTTCCCGCCATATGCTCAGTCGCGGACCGTTGGGCATCAAGAAAGAGATAATGCCACACAATACTTCAGCTTCCCATCCTATTGGAGAGTTCATAAAAGAGACCGACCACGTGCTGTTCCACTGTTCTGGACACAGCGGGTGCTTCGTCATGCTCCGGCCTGGCCCGGGGCAGACTCCTGCCTCGCGATTGTCGAATGCGGCCCGAACGACCCCTCGGCGAACTGTGGATCAAGTGTCGGACATGTATGCAACCAGTCGGCAGATCGCGATGGCGTCGGCTGCCCCTGAGCCGGGTCCCGGGTGCATCGGGGGAGGGAAGTCATTCAGACGACCCAAGCACAACCTCCGAGCTGCACCGGAGAGACGAGTCGCATGGCCTGCAAACTTCGTGTCAGTAGTCAGCCCAGCCGGGTAGATGAGTAAAAATGCAATGCAGGGGCGCCTTCCTCTTTAAAAGGTATTCATCGTCGACATCGTTCCCCCTAGACTCATGCTCACCATCACTTCATCACCAAATATCATGCGCCCCATCTCCATTTCTCTGACTTCCACAAGAGCACTGCTTCGCAGGCCACAGATTCGATACTTCTCCGCCACCACCATCGCCATGACCTCCACTTCTCCCCCTAGCTTCCCCTTCCAGAGGGCCTCGGGCATGGAGCCTCCCGCCGATTTTGCGCAACTCAGGGCCACCGATCCCGTCTCGCAGGTGAAACTGTTTGACGGCAGCCTGGCCTGGCTCGTGACAAAGTACAAAGACGTCGTCTTTGTCGCGACAGACGAGAGACTCTCAAAGGTACGTCCCGCATACCTACCCCGACGACCCACCCCGCCTGATCCCCCGGTTTGCTGACTGCAACCCGCATGCATATAGGTCCGTACTCATGCAGGCTTCCCCGAGCTCAGCGCTGGGGGCAAGCAGGCGGCAAAGTCCAAGCCCACCTTTGTGGACATGGATGCCCCTGACCACATGAACCAGAGGTAAGCGAGGCGGGGAAGGAGACGGGAAGATGGTTGCTGACATGCAGCTTGCAGGAGCATGGTGGAATCGTATTTCACCCCCGACCATGTCCGGAAGCTGCAGCCATACATCCAGAAGACCGTCGACGATCTTCTTGACGCACTGAAGGCGAAGGGGTGCGCTGATGGACCGGTGGACTTTGTCAAGGAGTTCTCCCTGCCCGTGCCCTCATACGTAGGTGACCCATCCCCGGCCTGAGAGGAGAGACACTGACATGAGAAGATCATCTACACCCTTCTCGGCGTCCCCTTCAATGACCTCGAATACCTCACCCACCAGAATGCTATCCGAACCAATGGAAGCGCCACGGCCCGCGAGGCATCCTCTGCCAATCAGTAAGCAACCCTGACCAGCATTCCACAGCCCCTGCTAACAGAGCACCAGGGAACTGCTCGACTATCTCGCACGTCTCGTCGACAAGAGACTGGAGACGCCCCAGGACGACATCATTAGCACGCTGGTGAAGCAAGTCAAGGCTGGACGCCTTGAAAAGTCGGATGCCGTGCAGGTCGCTTTCCTCCTGCTCGTGGCTGGAAATGCCACAATGGTCAACATGATCAACCTGGTGCGTGTCCTTCTCAGTTGTTTGACATCATAATCTGACTCTTCACAGGGTGTCGTCACGCTGTCGCAGCACCCCGAGCAGCTGGCGCAGCTCAAGGCTGACCCGTCCCTGGCGCCTGCTTTTGTGGAGGAGCTCTACCGGTACCACACAGCCTCCGCCCTTGCCATGAAGCGCACGGCCAAGGTCGACGTCGAGATTGGCGGCAAGGTATGTTGAAGGCCTCATTCTCTGGATCGCCCGGTGTGCTGACATGGACACAGCTGATCAGGGCCAATGAGGGCATCATTGCGTCGAATCAGTCCGCCAACCGGGATGCCGACATCTTCGAGAACCCCGACGTGTTCAACATGAACCGGAAGTGGCCAGTCCAGGACCCTCTCGGCTTCGGGTTTGGCGACCACCGCTGCATCGCTGAGCATTTGGCCAAGGCCGAGCTGTCGACTGTCTTTGGTAAGGACCTGTTCATTTTCTGTTTCTGGGAGAGTTACTTACCTATCCTTTGTAGCGACTCTGTACCACAAGCTCCCCAATCTCGAGGTGGCAGTGCCCTTCGAGGAGGTCCACTTCAGCCCCTTGAGCAAGGATGTGGGCATCATTGACCTACCAGTAAAGTTCTGAGAGAGAAGACAGTGTAGAGACTACATGGCAAGTTGAGATAGATGTACAGTGCCAATAATAAAGAGGCTTGATCAGCACGATAAGGGAGACATGGGCTCTCAAACAATGTTGTGATATTGAAAGGAATGGTATCATTATAGTTGGTCCAGATGGCTCGTCATGAGCTAGGTATACACACAGAAAGGACCGTCATCAAGCGTCGCCGCCATGTACATGATATGATGTTGCTGCAAATAGAAAGGAGAGGATGATGGCCGCACCGCTCACTGCAGGAGCATGGCGCCGGCAACAGCAGCAGCGGCGACGTAGGCGCCAACGCCAAAGATGCTGCCCAGGCCGGCGGGAGCGGTGCCAGGGGCGGCGTTGGGGGTCTCGGAGGGAGTGCTGTTGCTGTTATCATCGTTGTTGCTGTTGCCATTGTTGTTGTTGTTGCCATTGTTGTTGTTGTTGTTGTTGCTGTTGGAGCCGCTGCTGGAGGTGGGCTGGGTGCCAGTGCCGGTGTTGGTAGCAGCGCCAGCGATGGTGGTGGTGAGCTGAACAGCGGAGACGGGGCGAGTGGCCTGGACGCTGATGGAGGTGGCCTGGGCACCAGCGCTGTAGGAAGTGCTGGAGAAGCCGCAAACCCTCATGATCTCGTCAATGTCTAGGAGAAGATTAGCAATGATCCATGAGGACTGGGAGACAAGAATGCTCACCCTCGTTGTCATCGCGGTCACGGTTGTTCTCGTGCATGCAGGCGGCGCAGGCCGATGAGCGGCTGGCGACATCGAAGCTCGTGTTGAGGCAGAAGCACTGGGCCTGGAGGAGGTCCTCCTCGCGGTCGGTCATCCTGTCATCGTCGTCGACCTCGCAGATGTCGGCAAGGGCCCTGACGGGGGCGCAGACATCGCGGCACTGGGTGGGGATGTCATCGTTGTCGAGGTTGAGGTCGTCGGCGCGAACGACGGCGAAGAGAGCGGCGCTGGCGGCAGTGACGGCGAACTTGTTGAAGTGCATGATGGCGGTTGTGTGGGGGGAAGTGGTGGGGTTGGGGTTGGTGTTGGTGTTGGTTGTTTAAGAAGGAAGGCGGTTGATACTGATGGATGGAAGAGCTGGGCTGGATTGACCTATGATGAGAGGATCTGAAATCACGACATGAAGTGGCAGATGCGAGGATATTTATCTTGCATCGATGCAGGCGGTGCAAGGGTGGGAGATGGGAAGCTTAAGGTGATGATGGAGCCCGGGGCAGGTACATCAACCCCTGGGACGATCGGCTCAGGCTGCGGAAGGGGCAGATGGCAGTGGGACCTGCCCTGCCTGCCCCGGCAAGCTGAGTGCTGGGGGAGGTGCAGGGGCAGTGTGCTGGCTGGGCGGTGATGTAATGGCTCCTCGGCCAACCACCAAAAAGTAACATTACCAAGACGGCAGCCTTCTGCGTCTCTCCCTCGCGAGCCGCTAGTCCACTGCCAAGACGACGACGCTGGCAATGCCTTGGACGCCGTCGTCAAGATGAGGCCACAGCCCTTCCAATGAACGCTGGGGCCAAGAAGCTCCGCCTCACTGGGGCACGACTCGACTCGCGCATCGTCGCAGCAGCACGACAACAGGGTTCTGAGGAGTCCTGCGGAGAAACTCATTGCACGCCAATTGGCAGTCTCTCGCCGGCCGTGCTCGACTGATTCATGCGCGCATTGAGATGTCGCTGCCATCCGAAGCCGGGACCGGGACGGATGGACGGGAGGCATGTCGCCGTTTGGAATGCCGTCACCATGCGTGCTCGGAGATCCCGCCCCTGTCCCGTTCGACTAGGGGCTTCAACGGCCAAGAAGCTCCCGAGCCACCAGCAATCAGACAAGCTTAACTTGCTAGCAACTTCAAGAGTGAAGCATCCTTGGCCAAGGCCCCGCCGGTTGCTTCGCCCCGCGCTCTTTGGCCAGGGAGCCATCTGCGTTCCGCAGGCGGGCCTTGATGTGTTGGCGGGTGGCAAGGGGAGACAGGGCAGGGAAGAAAAGGGGGGACATTTTCGGCACCCAGATTGATGCGCCGAGCCAATCGCCGACGCTGCCGAGACATTGCGACGATGCGTCCTTGAAAATGCCTTCAAGCTTTGATCGAGTGGGACGCGCTCAGCCACGGTGGAGAGAAAGCTGAGGTCAATTTGCAAAAGACATCGTGAAGAATCTTCTCCCATGGACGAAAAGTCCTAGGATGGAGACGAAGCAAACGAAGCTAGAACGAAGAGATCGTCACCCTCGATTGACCTTGACTCAACAACTACTCCTCATGATCGTCGCGAAGCCACGCAGACGCGCCGTCGCCAAGATACCCCGGCCGCCGCTCAGCCCGACAATGGAACCCAACGGTCTTTTCCGGCCTGGAATCAAAAAGTCCTACACTCCATCAAACGACGATCAGAAAGGGGGCGCGCGTCGTCAACACCATGCCTGCTCTCCCTGATTGGACCACGCGACCTCCCTGATGGCTGCACGATCCCGACTGCCGAGCCGTGGAAGCCTCACATCCCGCCCCCTGTCCGCGATGTTTCATATACAAGCTTAACAGACAAGCTCCGCTGCCCGGGCGATGCCCTCTCTTGGCGTCCTGATATGCCCCCGTTCTATTTTCGGCACGGTACCATGCCATCGCGGCAGGGCTTAGATGCGTCCACGGGATTGCCCGAACCTTCACCTTCCCCTCTTGTGCCGCGCGGCGGGTCGACCTGACTAGAGTTGAAGCTGATGGGGCTGGTATTCCCTTGTTCTGACCGGTCAAGCCGGTCTGCCTCCCCGTGGAACTTCCAGGCTGTCCTAGCCGTGGAGAAGGCGCGGGGAGGCTGCGTAAGCGGGTCGGACCCACCTCCAACGGTCAACGACAGCTCATCGAAGACACCGGATGCCGGACTCTTTGACAAACAGCAACAGTCGAACCATCGGAGATGCCGACCTCTGAAAACGAAGCAAGTGCCGAGACGAACTGAATCTGCTGTCTGGCTGTGTTCTTGTCGATCTTTTCGCGCAGTGATGGAGCCTTGATGAGCTGCGGCGAGGACTCGCCGAGTCAGGGGTAACCACAGCTCGGCAATTCCCCCGAGCTCATCAACGACAACAGTATGGCTCGCGATGACAACGATCCATCCCATGGCTCTGCACTGCCTCCTCGGAGATGCATCGTGAATTGAATGGTGCTGAGGCTTTTCGACTTGTCGGGCCGCGTCACAGGGCTGCTTTGAGTTGAGGCTTGCAGCTGGAAGGGCTTGTGTTTTTGGCTGCGAGTCGGGCTCAAATGACTTGCAGGTAGTCCTGTCTATTTTCGGAGCTTGTTTTTTGTTTGGCATCGTTTCTTGGCCGCGTAATGCAGTTCGGATTGATGGGGGTATGCATCTGGAGCTGTCGGATTGGGCGATGCAGACTCTTTGTCGGGTGCGGTTCGAAGAAATAGTGACGACTGGAAAACATATCGAGTCAGGAATCGGCGATATTCAAAGAAGTGGAACAGGTACTGTGGTGACATACCAATAGGATCAATCTCTTTGATGCCGGGGGCGGGCGTCGGGTGGTAGCTTGAGGCGTGGATGTGGAGGGCAGTGGACGAGCAAGGTCGGGGCAGGATGGTGTTGTGGTTGATGCATCAGCTGCGGGTGTACGTGCAATGAGGTGGTGTACAGCAACCTACCTATATATGGAATTATTTTCGGGTTTTCTGCAACGACATCTGGCCAGAAGTCCTGGTGCAGCGGTTACGGTCGGGAAACAGGTAAAGCATGCCACAAGCTAGCGGTTCCTCCCACCCCAACGCCCTCACCACCCTTTTTGGATACCACGCCCCCTCACGGCTCCCGGTTCAAATCGGGATTGGGCTATGAGCTTGCTTCATTTTCCCCTCACACCACAACTTGACACAACACACGTCTCACTACTTAGCTGAAATTTTGACCTTTTGTTTTTCATGTGAAATGTACGCTGTGCATGCAGCGCGATGCACACGCAGGACGTTGCACGGAGAGGAAGCGTTGAGATTACTAGCAGGCAGGCTGCGCGCATGTGCAGTGTAGTTCCTGCCTAGGTACATAGGGAGACTTTTTGTACCTGACTCCAACAGCGCCTAACCAGCGCTCTGGTGTAGTGGTTAACACAGGTAAAACATGCCTCAAGCTTATAGTTCCTCCCAGGATAACCCAACACCCCTTTTTGGCTACCGCACTCTCCTCGTGGCTCCTGGTTCAAATCGGGCTTGGACCACCAATTTGCCTTTTCCTTTCTTTCCCACCCCTAAGAGGAGGATGCCACGAGACATATCTCGCCCCGAATGAGTCCTTGATATAATGATTGGCTCAGGGCTCCAAGCAAGCAGTGTATCTACGGCAGTATACAGTGGCACGCGCAAAAAGCTGCACAAGGCGAAGGCACTAGGGTAGACCTCACATCTTTTTCTCACGATGATGGGCACGAAGCTTAAAATGTGGCTGGCTTGCCTCCCGTGGAAACATAGTCAAGGGCGAGGCGTATGCATGATAATGGAAAAGGCTGGCTGAGGTTGCAGGGACTAGTTTGTTGACTTGAAGCGGCGACATGGCTGGTAGATTTCGGTCAGGTAAGTGGTGGGCATGTGCACCTACAGCACTGGCCTATATAAGGAGTCTTTCTCTGCTGTCATTCTAACAGCGCCTCACCAGCGCTCTGGTGTAGTGGTTAACCTGGGAAACAGGTAAAACATGCCTCAAGCTTGTGGTTCCTCCCAGGGTAACCCAACCCCTTTTTGGCCCCTGGTTCGATTCACCTCCAGACCATAACTTTGACTGTTTTCTAGGGTGGGCAGGAGGATGTCACGGATTATGACTGCTGAAATTCATTTGTACATCATTCTTCAATATAACGAAGGACTATTCGAAGATCAGGGTGTGCGAAGGCATCGTCGAGCTCGCCCACAGATTCATTGACTGATGCGGGATGCAAGTGAGGCAGTTGCCCATCCATGCATCCACGCCTGCCAAAAATTCGCACCTGCCCCCAAGAGCAAAACAAAACAATACACTTGCGCTCCCATCAGCCAGGCCCCCTTCCTGCACCTTCCTCTTCCCCAGGTGCAGATAAAATTTTACCCACCTGCGATCCCATCCGCCCTCATCCTCCCTCCACCACCACCACAGTCAATATTGACTGCGCACCCAAGCACACCTCCGGCATCGCCACAACCCCCTGCTCTCCAAAACAACGCGGCTGGTTTGTTTCTGCCGGAATTCCATCTTCCAAAAAAGCCTGCTACCATATCTGTCAACAGACGAATGCACCATGGCCACCCCGGCCCAGAAAAAGCTGGTGGATTTGGCCTCGAGCCCTTCCATCACTGGACTCCCTGGTCTCATCTTTGAGATGGACAAGAGTGGCGGCATTCTACCCCTTGGCAATGCCACTGTCCTCCATCTTCTGGTCGATGATCCCAACAGCGCCACCGCCAACGACAGATTCATGGCCGGCCTTCGTATCGGCATCTGGTTCCAACATGGCACCTGGGTCATGCTCCAGAATCTTCACATGAAGCGCACGGATACCAAGCTCTTCGACTTGATCCAGGACTCGGTTCGCGCTGAGCATCCGAGTGTCGCCGAAGGCCACCGCTACGCCAGCAGGAAGCTGATGGCCATGTTCCTCGCATTTGAGAGGGCCCGGATTCGCTTCATGAAGGACGCAAAGCACGCTCAAGCGCCCGTCGTCGACTACAATCTCGATAGCGAGACTGCATTCCTTCAACCCATCGACCTCTGGGTTGATGTTTTCACTGGCACAAAGGGCGGTCGCCACGCTGCCAGGACGTTCCTTGAGAACTTGGACTGGGTCTCCGACATGCGCAAAGCGTAAAAAAAGAAGACCGGCCGCGGTAAGTTCCCTCCACTCGGATTCCAGCCGCCGTTTCCACATGCTGATCGCCTCTCAAGACGTCACTCTCGCTCCACCTCCCCATGTCCCGATTCCCGACGCACCCCGCAACACTCGCAAGCGCGCCCGTACCGACAACGATGTTGAAGACGCTGTCGCGCCCACCGGAAGCGTCGTTCACGGAATCGACGCCCAAATCACCGTACTCAATTCGATGCGTCAGGAGATTCTTCAGACGAACCAGCAGCTGGCTTTTTACCAAGATCAGGCCACCAAGCTGTCCAAGGAGAATACAGATCTACAGCTCAGTCACATGATTACTGTTGGACGATATCAGCAAGAGCTTCACGAAGCTTCGGCCAAGCACGACGAGGTTTTGGTCAAGCGCGACGAAGCCATGGCCAAGCACGACGAGGCCTTGGCACGCATCAACGATCTCCAGAAGCAGATGGAGCGCATGAACCTTGAGGCCGAGTCCTCCGGCATGTCCGCCGAGGAGGTCAGAAGACGCCTCAAGCGGGTCTGTGAGAAATGGGATGCCACGAATGAGGACCTTGAGGCTACGAAGGAGGACCTCGAGGCTACGAAGAAGACCCTCGAGGCTACAAAGAACGCCCTCGAGGCCTCGAAGAACGATCTCGAGCCCACGAAGGAGGATCTTCGGGAAGCTATCACCCACCTCCAGACCTACAGGACAGTGACTGAGGCAGCCGAAGAGAACTCCCGTGCAGCTGATGAGAAGGCCCGTGCTGCCAAGGACGAGGCCGACGCTGCCAATAACGGGGCCCGCGCGGCCAAGAATGAGATCCTCGCTGCCCAGGAGGAGGTCCGCGCTGCCAAGGAGGAGGCTCGCGCTGCTGGAGACAAGGCCCACGCAGCTGATGAGAAGGCCCGCACAGCTGATGAGAAGGCTCGCGCTGCCAAGGAAAAGGCAAGCAGCGACCGAAAGCTTTACATCAAGTTCAAAAAACTTGTCGAGGCCCAGGAAGACAGGTTGAAGAAGGAGCTCGCGGCCGAAAAGGCCAAAGCCCAGAAACTTCGCGACACGATCGCCAAGCTGAGCCACCCCGAGAAGCCCAAAGCCGGCTAGGACAAGCTATTCTACAGGACTATGGACATTGGTACGATTAAGAGGTTTTCGGTACGACGACGGAGGAAGGCGGGCGCCACGAATCAACTGTAACTTTGTACGAGTCTATCCGCCTTTCTGACACCTGTAAGATTAGCCTCAACTACCTTCACGAAAGGAAAGCAATGATAACATAAGAGAAACCTAACTCACGATTCAAAGTCTCTTGTGTTGGCCTCGGCATTCATCTCGATGTTCCATGGCACGAGTCTCGAGACAGCCATGAACAGACAGCACAAAGAACATCATCTTCAAAGTGAAACAAATGGGGTAAACGAGTCTCTTTGAACGAACGGAAAAGAACCCTGGCGCGTCGTCTCTTCCTTCAAGAATACCCCGGTGTTTTATGTGTGCCGTCGGCGAGTAAACCAAACCGCTGATCCAACCTCAGCTCTCGCTCGCTACCAACGCCCGCATACTCCCAAATAATTGAATGTCGCTGCCTCTGAAGACAGGTGTCGAGTCATGGCCGGTGCCAGCCACGTCTTCCTCGTCGGGTGGTGGGTGATGGGTGAATGCGAGTTGCTTAGTAGTCACCAGCCTCCTCGTCCTCGTAAAACTCGATCTCGGGGGCATCGGCGGTGCGCTTCTCGCGGACCTCGTTGGCGCAGCAGTCGACGCTGCGGGCGGACAGCCAGCGACGCTCGGCCTTGGCGCAGCTGTGAGGGGTTAGCTTCGAAGTCGAAGACGGTGATGAAGGATCCAGGGATGAACGTACTCGCACATCTGCTCGTTCTGGTTGGGCTGAGCAGGAGCGGGAGGGGCGGGAGGAGGAGGGGGCGAGCCTCCGGCGACGGCGAGGCCGGCGAAGACGGCCACGATGGCGGCAATGGTGAACTTCATTGTGAAGATGGGTGGGTGGGTGGTGAGTTGGTTGGGAGATGTGTTGGATTGAAACTGCTTGGATGAGCTGGATGAAGAAGAGAAGACAGAAGAGTAGACGGGGCGAAGACCTGCTTTCTTATAGAGCCAGACGGCCGATCTTGTGGCCTCACCGGCTCGAACGTGGAGAGTGTCGTAAACCCCAGCCGCTTCGAGTGCCTCTTCAGAAAGAAGCATGGAGAAACCCCGCTTCGCGGCGTTGCACTTACCGTGTCCTCGCAGCTCTAAAGTTACCCAGGAGTATCCGAGGCATAGCCTCAAAAGGTCGCTACTTCCATGTGGCTGGTATAGTGGGCGCCTTGAGAAAGATTCTGCTACGGTGGCGCGCTCGATGTATGCCAAAATACGCCACGGAATACGAGCCTGGGCAATTTCTTGAGCCACGTCTGCCATTGCATTTCCATGGAGCATGATGGTCGTGTAATGGACCGTCGCGGTGGGATCGTGATTGAGGGGATGGCTGGAGGTTGTCCATAGGCGGTTTGGCGGGCAGTCTCACGACGCCGCGAGTCGAGCGGTGGTGGGATCGGCCAACGCAATCGATCGACAGGTACAGTAGATCGACCAATGCAGTTTATCAACGGGTGCAGCGGATCGATCGATACGGTGGATCAACCTACGCCGTAGCTCATCGTGCGGCGTCCGGGAGGGGAATCAATACAAGTCAATTACAGGTTCTAGTCGTAGGTGATGTCGTGGCTGCCTCTCGTCTCCTCCCCCTCATCTCGTGTCCGCTCCCCGGCCTTTCCTCCGTGCTGCAGAGAAGGTAAAGGGAAAGCTCTTGTCCTGACCAAAGACGAAGACGCTCAGCGCCTCGACATGGGCAATGTCTGCCGCCGGCATGTCGACCTGTCTCCTCTTCGAGGCGTCTCGTATCTCGCCTTGGTATTCGCGCTTGTTTCCTCCCTTTTTCCACACAGAAAGCTGCGTCTTGGGGGCTGGACTTTGCACCGCGGGTGCGACCACCTGCTCGCATGCGAGGACTTTGAACTGGACCCGCCGCGGTTGACTGTGGCGGTATCTGGTGGTCGTACTTTGCGCCGAGTAAAGAAGGTAGTTCGTCTTGACCCAGTCCAGAACCTCGAAGACTTCGGATCCAACCTCCCAGCAGCTACCGTCGGCGCTGTTGACCTCGTAAAAGCTGCGGCCCCTTGATGTAAACGTCGGCGGCGGTCCGGCGGCGAGATCCTCGGTGACACGACGGAGGATCAGGAAGTCGATAAAGTAGACTGTCTGCAAGTTCGGCATGTGTCGCACCAGGAACTGGTAGACATGAAGAGGGAGGCCTTTCTTGTCGGCGCTGTGCGACCGCATACACTCCCTGCAAAAGGAACTCTTGGTCTCCCAGTTGTGGCAGTAGCGGATGGCGACATGGCGGATTTGGTCGAGGCCAGGGCATTTGACGTCGGCGAGGATTCGACAGCCGCTGGTGAAGATGCTTTCGGGGACGTAGTCAAGGCAGATGGCGTCGTGAGAGTCTCGGACGGTGACGACTTGGCCAGTAGGGAGTTTGATGGTGCTTGGGTCTGCCATGAATCGGCGGACAACGCGCCGGGATTCCTCGCAGACCAGTGATAGGGTCCGAAGGACGCGATCGAGGCTGTAGAATTGCGAGTCCTCGGCCTCTGGATGCTGATAAACGGGTACGAGTGTAGCTTTACGCAGTGGTGGGAACGTTCCGCCGTGGTGGGAGCGGCGTGTTGACGCATTGTAGGAGACGCGAAGGAAGTTCATGCCTGGCTGGTAGATGGCATCTTCCCAAATATGAAGTCGAAGCTCCACCGGAAGATGGGCGAAAGGCGTGAAGTAGCGAGCGCTTGCCGGAAGGGAAAATACGATCGCCATGGCCAAGGATACTCGAAAAACGATGGTTGATGAAATTACTTGTTTCGTCGTGGTCTGGTAATGGTGGTTGGCAGGACGAGGTTGAGTGGGCGTTGGAAGATAAGTGGAACAGAGGAAGGGGCAGAAAATGGAAGGTGCGGTGAATAGGAAGGCGTTACAAAGCGTGAAGGTACCTGAGGCGCCTGACGCATTGAAGCCCCCGAGAAGGAATCACCACGTGGCTGGCGCCCCTCAAGTTCTGTTGCCTGCCTTACTCAACAGGGCCACCATCGGGAGATTTCACCACGGCATTTGTTGACCTGCTTTGTCGGTTGACCTCCTGGATTGATAGAACTCCTGAATCGGCCGAACTGTTTGGTTGATGAACCCCCTAGGACGACGATCTTTCTGGGACGACGACCCTCCAGGGTAGACGAGCCTCCTGGGTTGACGAACCTCTTGGGCCGGCGAAGCCTCTTGAGACGATGAAGCCCCTGGGACGGTGAACCTGCTGCGTCAATTGATCGGCTGCGTCGACGAGCCTGCTGTGTCGGTCGATTTTGTCGTCAATGTGACCTGCTGTGTCGAAGAGCCTGCTCTGTCGGTCGACCTTTCGCTCCTGGGATGATGAGCCTGCTGCGGACAGGGACGAGGATCGACAACAGGGCAGGGGGCGATACGAATGGGGTCCCAAAGACCTCTCTCTATTTGCTTCTCCTCTTGTATCCAAAAAGTTGCCCGTCTATCAAACAAATCAAGGGAACTGGTATAACTGCGGTGACGCCAAAGACCGTTGAAACAAACACGCACACACATAATGTTACACGGAAAAGACAGCTCTTTCAGGCCATTGCAGCCTCCAAGAAGGCCCTCTTGGCATTTGCCAGGCCGACCCTGACACTGGAAGACCTGGCTTTTCCGACACTGACGCCCCGGCATCCACCAAGCTCTCGCCACAGGCTCTCCTTCTGGTCCACGGAGAGCAGGCCGGAATGTCCATTCATGGTCATGGGGTCGATGCCGAGCATCCTCTCCGACCTCTCGAGGAGCGATGTCACGAGCTCGGTGAAAATGATGCCCATACTGCAGGAATCTTTCAACGTCAAGCCCCCGACCATGACGTCCTTCATCTCGGGCAGGGGCTTTGCCGGCGCGCAGATCATGCGGGCGGCGGTGTGGTAGAGGACAGTCTCGTATGCCGAGATGAGCTGGACGAAGATGCTGGCGATGAGGAAGTAGATGGGAGGGGAGATTGGCTCCGATTCAGGCTGTTGCTTTTGCGATTGGACATGCCCTGGCGTGGACGGTGCTGTCGATGAGCCTCCTTGTGACGAGAGGAAGAGCGACGACGGTGACACGGCTGGCGAGTGGTTGAAGGATGCGAGGAGTCCGTAGGAGCCGAGGGCGCCGCATTGGACGGGTCGTTCCGTTTCGGGTCGAGTGCTTCGCAAGCGGGAGAGGATCTGGACGAGATCCTGTGTTGCACAGATCATGAACTGCACCAGAGTCGTGTTCTCGATATAGAGCGGCGAATGATTGCAAACGATGGAGACAAAGTTGATCTCGTTCTTGTGCCTCGCAATCGCCAGCGTCCTGGCGTGGATATCGAGATTCATCTTGGAGAGGAAGGCCATGGCCTCGAGGGCGTCAATCGGCTTGTCGGACGGTGCGCCGTACAGGTTGCCAAAGTCGATGCGACACTCGTCAACGGACGAGATGGATGTCGGTGTCGAAGCCGAGGGCGAGTCGGAGGACGATGGCCACTGCGACGGTGTGCTGCCCATTGAGGCATCGTCAAAGGAGGGGATGTTCAGGGCGTCCCAAGGCTGGCTCCCCTCATAAGAGAACTCGACGAGGGCCGACATGTTGGCTGCGGTGGTGGTGGATGTGGCCAGTCCTGATGAGGGAGACTGGTAGTAGAATGGCGTGAGGTCTGGGGCAGCGAAGCCGCCTTCCAGGGTGCCAAAGGCGTGTTCGAAGCTGAGGAGCGACGAGTCGTTCGCATCCAACGTTGCGGGCGGCTGGGCGGCGCCATCAGCAGGCGCTCGCCGGGGTCGGCCGACTTTCTTCTGCGCCCCCAAGACACATTCGAGGTTGAGGCGCGAGCAGCGCGAGCAACGGCCATTGTCAGACTCCTCGCGCTTGCATCGCAACTTGTGTTTCCTGCAGGCCTCGCAGGAGGAGCGTTTCTGGCTAGGGTGGAGACTGACGCCCATGGTGGTGCAGCGACACTGGACGTGGGTGGGACAATAGCGGGGACGACAGTCGGGGGCTTCAGTGTTCAGTCGGAGGGTCAGCAATGGCGTAAGAGATCGAGAAAAGAGTGGCAACAAGCGAAATGATGGACTTGGATGCGTCTTTCAATCTCGATTGACGGTCAGGCAGAAGGGTGTTGACGAGCTGTGATGCGGCATGCAGCATGCAGCAGAACGAGAGATACGATGGGAGCGAGTCGGATGGTTTTGGGGAGGATGAGGATCGGAGGGTTTTGGGTCGGGCTAAACGGTGGCCGTGACCGTCTTGTCGCAGAAAGCCTCCGAAACTCCACCAGCACCTGGACAAAATCCGTTAGTGCAAAGGCGAAATCCGTCAGTGAAGGCGGACATGGGATAACTGGCTGCCTACAACAAGCCATGAAGCTCTAAATGAGCAGAATTTTTTCGAAAAGATGTGCCGTTCTAATCTTGGACAATTGATCTGCCGACTTTCTAGGAACTCCGACCGCAACGCCCATGGGGAAAGGAGATCCTGCGCCCGCGCCCGCTGATGCCACGCGGCGTCTTCTCCGCTCCGCTCCTACAAAACCGTTATCGCCCGAGGCGCAATTGACATCATCCGACTTCTTCTTCTACTGCACCACCTTGGTCTCTCGTGTGGCATTCTCCTCCACATCTGTCGTGGTCATGCTGCCGCTGGTGACGCCGCCATCGGCCTCGTCCGTCTTGGTCTTCTTGTCGCCCTTTTTGCTGATGAAGGGGAAGTAGAAGTACGGGTGGAATACTGTGAGTGTGATAACGGCGATCAGGATCATGGCGCCGTCCAGGATGAGGAATGTCGTCTCGTTCTGCATCAGCTCGCTGCCCCAGCCCATCTGCATCTCGGGAATACTGGGAACGAAAGTGTCAGCAAAATGACTGCAATGTGTTTCTGTGGAAGCACATACCGGTAAATGCAGCGGATGATAATGGCAACGTAGGCCAGAGAGATGGCATAGATGAAAATCTTGACCTTCTTGTCCTCGGGGCGAGTGTCTGACGCCGGCGTCAGGCCCTTCTTGATGGACTGCTTCCTCCTCCACATGTAGATGAGCATCAGGAAGCCGCAGAAGACCATGTTAATGAGCTGGAAGATGACACCGGCCACGAGCAGGCCAGAGCCAACATCAAACAGCTTCGGGTTGACGGCCTCTCCGCCGCTGGTTGCCGTTGCCGATACGCCGCCACCCGCGGCCTGAATGACGATGGAAATCCAGTCACTGCCGACGAAGACCCAGGGGTAAAGGCGTGGACGGAGGAAACTCCACTGGGTGCCGTACCACAAGACGAGATGCTTGAAGGTGATACTGATAGCGGCAGCAACGAGGGTCGGGCCGAGCATTAGCATGAGCAGCTGAATGACGAAGCCTGGGTACACCCATGGGTTCTTGCTCAGGGCAATTCTGGCGCCGTATCCCATGACCTCAAACAACGTGCCGATACCGAGCCAGATGGAGAAGGACCATGCTTTCGAGCGCCAGGCCAGAAAGACCTGGGCGCCGAAGAGGAGAAAGTGGGCGACGAGGAAGAAGATGCAAGCGCCGAGATTGAAGTAGTCGCCGTACACTGTTGCTTCGACGGGACAAATGGCGCTGACGTCGTCACACGTCTTGAAGCTCGGGTGCCAGTCTGGCGGGAGGCCACCGTTGGCGTCGGACATGGCGGGTGGATGTTGGCTTTCGAGGTGGAGGGAGGAAACAAGCTTAATCAAAGGCCCGGTGTAGCAGCAGGGAGTGGCTTTTGGTCAGGTCATATAAAGAGAAGGGGGACTTGGCGAGGAACAAGGGGAAGGGGGGGTCAGGTCCGAGGGTGGGTTGGATCGTTTGGACCGGGAGATCGGGAGGGCCGTTTGAGGCTCGGCTTTGAGATCCGGGATCGTCAAGGCAAGTACGATTGCAGTGCAGCTTGCAGCAGTGGCGAGTTGGGACGGGAGAGTGCGTCAAGGGGAGGGGCAGATCAGGGTCAAACGCCGATTTCGATGATGGCCACGTCGAGCATCAACTTCAGGACGAAAAGGGCGGGCACCCATCATATGTGCCAGCGCCTCAAAGTCTCCGGAAAATGACGAGAAGAAAGTCTAGAGACTGACAGTGTCGCAGGCGGGTCTGTCGCGTCATCCACTCGAAGGGGGGGGGGGGGGGGGTTCCTTCGGGGGCACCTACATCGCCAAGCCGCGCCGTACACACCACGCGTCAAGGACACGGACAAATCCCGAGCGGTAAGGCCCCCTATCGTTCGAGACTGAGCTCCTCTCTGCTCCGACTGGACATCCTTCAAGTCAGCACGCTGGTCAGTGGTCAGCCGGGCGGAACTTGTTACCGCCCGGCCAGCTTGCGGCGAGGAAGAAATGGGGGCGCTCTCCATCAACGGGAACGAAACGCGCGGTTCCAGGCAGCGACAGTCGGAGGACGGGTTGCAGTCTTTCCGTCCCCGCGCACCCATCCTCCAAGCGAGGTGTCGATGCCAAGTCGCTGCTATCCACGCCAAGAGCCGCACGACTCCTCACCAGCCGAGTGCGAGATGCGAGTACGTTTCTGGGTATTTCGTTGGACGGAGCGCAGATAACGGGCGGGTCCACGGTCGGGGGTCAAGTTGCCTCTCACTGCAATCGTCTGGCGCCGTTGGCAGCCACGTTCTGTTCTTCGACTTCCTTCGCCGGCATCCTCGGAAGAGGCACCGTCAGATTGCTTCATTGCACAGCATTCCAGGGCGACTTTGCGCCCGCTACTCAATACTGGCTGCGACTGATATTGAGAGCACAGCAGGTCCTGTCAGCACTGGTTGGAGACTTCTGCCATCCGACTTCCAATCTCCGCCTCGCTTCGAGTGCCAAGGGATCCTGCTTGGAAATCCGCGTGGAGGTGGTTCCCAGTGCTCCGCCCCTCTCATTCTCGGGCGCTCGCACTCGGGAGAGTTCAACTGAACCCCCTTGGGTGACCCCTTCTGGCAGCAACCTTCAAAAGTGGCTGATGAGCGGTGCAGATCCAGACTGCTTTCTGTGGGTGACCAAAGTCGGTGTGTATCGGTGAGACAACCATCACTGTGGATAGATTGTACCGGAGGCATGGACTTGAGAACTGAGAAAAGGGCGAAAAGTCTCCCGTCTCAAAGTACCTAAACAAGGAGGAAGAGGCGGCAGCCACCCGTGTGGCGGTTGAGGTTCTCGCCATCCATGGCTTGTAAGTCCTTGAAGCCAGAAAAGCTCCCAGCCTGAGGTCTGAGATACGCCACCTTAAAAAGACGTCCTTCGTTCAAGATATCAACGCACGGGTTGTCTCCCGTATCTGACCAGAATGGCACAATCTTCATCTTTTCACATCATCCGAACTTCATCTCGCTCTCATGCCACATCTTCTGTTCATTCCTCACATCGCTCCTCGCCAGGACTGTCCTACTATCAACGCGGCCTCGACGCAAGGGACAATTCGCCCTCCATGACATCCCGCGCTTTCTTCGGCCCGTCCAGCATGATTTTCCGCTGCCTCAAGTTCCTCTTGAACATCTGGCTCCTGTGTGTCGCAGCCGTTATTCCTCGCAGCGGAATGACTACCCTTGACTTTAACTTCACTCTGTTCGCTGGAGACCAGCCAATCGCACCAGGCCCGGACGGTTCGGGAGTCCAGGCTACTCTTGGACTCAAGCCTGCCGTCTTCACTCTCAAGGATGGACGCCTCTCGTCGGAAGATCGTTTCCTGGGCCCTACACTTTGGACGACCTATGATTACATGCCACAGCCGATCTTCTGGTGGCAGAAAGATACACCCGAAAGTTCCGAGGTCGATTGGGTTGCCCAAAAGCACGGCGACTCGTATCAGCTTCTCGAATTTGGTCAGTGTTTACGAAGTCTGCGAAACTTTATCTCTGTGCCTGAGGATTTGCTAACCTAGATTTGTGCAGGCAGCCCTCTCATCGCTATCGATGGTGAAATTTACGAGAATATTAGGCCAGATACGCCAACTTTTTCGCGTGGCGGAGTTGACGTTGTTCTGAAGCCCGTGACCGAGGAGCGAGAGCCAGAGAAATAAGCATTGGGGAGGCCAGTTGGATCTCTAAACACTTGGGTCAGTTTCAGGAGTTGGATGGAAATGCATGGGCTGCTGGAAGATCTCTCGGGGATTCATCTGGAGAAAGTTCTTCATTTTCCAATTTCATCTTACTACCAGATCTCAAGTTCGGCACCCCGAGCTTAGGTTAGCCAAGTCAAGTCCCCCCAAAGACACCGTCGGATTTCTGGATGCAAATGTTGTTTGTCATGATGTCAACCCAGCCAAGCGGAGGTGAACGATCTTCGCATAGGTGCTGGTTGTATCTTCCTCGCAGTGCCGAAGCTCCTTGACTACTGGCTCTCGCTGAAGACGATGTCTGCTGCGGGTGTGCTTTAGTGCGAGTATTACGCTGTCCTCCGAAGGAGAGACCCGGGGTGATGTGACGAAGATCGAGGGAATGAAGATGGTCTATTCCGTTGACTGCTGGGTCCGATCGAACGTGGAATATTGACGACTCGGCGTCTAGACGAATGCCTCGATGGCCTCCCAAAAGGCCTGTGCATCCTCCCACATAGGCAAGTGTCCCGTGTTGGGCACAATCTTCAACTCCACGCCATCCTTGCCGACCTTGTCCTTGAAGCCCTCCATAGCCTTGACCAGCGCGCCCTTCCCGTCGCCATCGCCCACGACCAGCAGACCCGGCACCGCCACGGATCCCAAGTTCTCCGTCATGTTGTAATCCCACAGCGCCTGGCATCCATACTTGAAACCCTCGACGTTGTTGGCCGCAACCATATCCGTCATGAGGTTGACGACTGTCTCCTTCTCCATGCTCGCGGGGTGGAACCAGCGAGCGACCGTCTGCGTTGCGAGCTTCTCGATGCCGCGGCCGTCGTCCGACTCGGCGAGAGCGGTGCGATCCTTCCATGCCTGTGTGTTGGCGGCGCTCGAGGCGACGTTGAAGTCGCACGCGATGAATCGCCCGATGGAGGCGGGGTACTCGAGGGCGAACTTCAGCGTCGTGGCGCCGCCCATGGATACGCCGATGAGTGCGTGCAGCTTGCGGATACGGAGCGCGCCCAGGAGCGTGTCGAGATCGTCTGCGAGGATGTCCAGGGTTGCCGGCGCCTTGGGGACTGCGTGGCGGCCACGAGTGTCGAATCGCAGGATTCGCAGATCTGGCCGCTTCTCCTTGAGAATGTAGACTAGGGGATCCCACATATGCAGCGACGTGAGCAGGGAGTTGCAGAACGCCACGGTCGGAGCTTTAGGGTCGGGGTTGCCTTCGAGGCGGTATCGGATGGACAAGCCGTCCTGGGTTGCGACAAGAGACTGGATGAACTCGTTCTCGCCCGGTGTTTCGGTTGTCGAGTTGTCGTAAACGAGGCCCCGGCCTGATGCCGGTAGCTTGGCCAGGTTCTCAAGGTCTCGCGGGGCGGGGCCAAAGACGTAGAACAGAGAGTACGTGCGGCGTGACTTCTCAGCAATGTGCTTCTCGGCAATCTCCTCGCGCCACTTGGTCGACATGGCCGCCTTATGCTCAGCGCCTCCCAGACCATTGTCCTTTGCGTATTCGGTATACGACAGCAGGACGGTCTTGGCGTTTTTTTCAAGAGTCGAGGTCTTGAAGAAGCGGGTGCGCAGCCACCCAGGCACCTTGGCCAGCATCCCGACGTGTTCTTCCTCGTACCACCTTCTGTATTCAGCCTCCGAATCGTCGCTCTTGAGCACCGTCTCGTTGGTCACAAGCACAATGCCTTCGGCCTCATCGTCGGACAGGTCCTCAATGGGCACAAACTGAGAGGACTTCTTCTCCCAAACGAGGTCGTAGAAGAAGCGCTTGACGTCGACTTGGCCGATGGTCTCGGCCTCGTGGGGGGATCGGTTCGCGCGGAGGGTCAGGTATGTGGGTGTCTCGAGGTGGTCCATGGACGTCACGTCGTACACGGCGAGAAAGGTCGGCTTCTGGCCGTCGGTCTCGCGGTAGCGCAGGCCGTTGGAGAAGATCTGGGGGAGACGTAGGCGGGTCGGGCCGTGCTCGTTGTTGTACCACTCGTGAAATTGTTCAGCAGGCAGCTCCGGCTTCGGCTCCATCGTCACGTAAAGCATGCCAGGGGTCGCCATCTTGTATAGCTTGGAGGTATTGTCGGAGGGTAGGAACGCAGCGAAGGTTCAAGGTCGATGCGGGGTTGAAGGTATGTCGAGGCTATGACGACATTCGAGGAGGGTGTCTCGGTATTCTGTGACTCTCAACCGACGTCTCGAGCGTGATGGGAGAACAATGAAAAAAAGAGCTGGGTCTTGATACCCGGGAAAGTCAATTGCAGCCATGCTGGTTTTGTGCGGGCAGCTTGCCTGGGCGATGGATCATCCGGGACCCCGCGATGTCTGGCGTCCGTTCGGCAATGGCATCGGGACACAGGGTCGGCACGAAGGAAGGTCTCCACTTTTACCACGAGCCGCCTAAACATTTACCCTTCGAGCCACGTGACCTTGGCACTGCTCAATGCCGTGGCAACCGCTCCACCAGGATCTCCTCCTGCGACAAGACACCACCACCACGACGTCTGTGGAATCTGTGTCAGCCCACACGTTTCCTTCAGCCCATTTTCATTCTTCGGAGGGCACCTACCTTTGCCTTAGTGCGCCTCCGCCATGATGCAGCTTTCCTCAGGCATCGCGCGTAGTTGCCACGTCGACCGACCGCCGACCGCAGCCACCCCTTGCTCCGTCCGTATGGTTTGGGCCCATCTGGGATCTCAGAGAAGACTCCATTGAACCAATCCTTTCAATGTTATTGGACCTGAAACAAGATCCTCTTCAGTCGAACCATGGATAGATAGGAGTTGTCTCACGGCTGGAGAGACATCTACTCACACTGTGGCTCCTCAATCACCACAAGCACGCGCCAGGAACACCAGAGGACCCAGAAAATCCGTCGGCAAGTGAACTGATCGATGCGCTCCAGTTAATCGCACCAACAGATGACTCCTGGGCCGTCTGACCTTGACCTAGGCTTTCAAGATGCTGCTTGATCCGGGAGCCCCGGGACGCCTCGCGAGACGTAACTCGCCGAGCCTCAGCACGAACTAGACGATTAGTGAACCCCTTCGGGACCTGTCTCACGCCAGGGTTCCTCAAATAAGCTTTTGTACCGTTGCGACGGCCCAAGGTGCCATCCCAAGTACCTAGCCTCGACCGCAACCAAATGACAGCCGCTCGCAACCGGCCTAGTAGTGGCTCCCAACGACCACCTTTGGCGAAGCCACAATACCCTCGATGCCAGCAACACGCTTTCAGCTGCTCCCAAGTCCGTCATGTTTGACTTTGAACCGCGGCCTCGACATCCAATGAATGCACAGTCGTGGCTTGGTGTCTTAGTCAGAGTCACCCGATTGCGGATTCGAATGTTCGAGACTCGGGCATGCGGCTTGAGAACACTGAGCGGAAGCTGGAATTCGTTGCCGCCATGGAGATCCCCGGCACTGCTGGAGGTGTGTTGTTGCCGCCGCATATGGTCAAGGTTGGAATTGAAGGCGCCACAGCACGAGGGAGGCATAAGTATAGGGAGGGTCCCCTGTGTTGGGACGATCGAGTCCCATGTCCTTGATCAGATATCGTCCATCTGCTTCGACAACATCCACCAGACACACCCCGACAAGCAACCGACCGCAAAGATGGGACGCAAGAACCGCGACGATCGTGATGAGTTCGACGAGGAGGAGGGCCTGGCCCACCGTGTCATCACAATGCTCCTGCGCCTGGCCCAGCTTGCCTGCGCTTGTATCATCATGGGAATCCTGGCCCGATTCTGCTACCAGATCACCGTCGCCCAGGTCTCCGCCAACTCGCGCATTATCTACACGATCGTGATCTCGGGCATCACCATTGTCTTCTCGGTCCTCTTCTGCGCCCCTTTCAATATCCTCGCCCTCAGTTTCCCCTTTGACTTTGTCCTCTTCGTCTGCTGGCTGGTGGCCTTTTCCCTGCTTGCTGCTGTGAGTCCATGCCCGATTCGACGCATCTGACACGCAGCTTGGCTGACAATCAATGTAGCAAGATCACCACTGCGGAACTGAGTGGTTCTACAACTACTGGGGCTACTACTGGGGACGCTGGTGGAACGATGCCCCTGTCGGCGTCATCCCTAGGTACGACGGCTGCGGCTACTGGAAGACAGTCCTGGCTTTCAGCTTCATCGCCTCAATGATGCATCTTCTCAGCTTCATTCTGGTAAGACATTCTCTGTTTCCATGGCCAAGAGTTGAACTGACTGTTTCCAGGGCATCTACATCTTCCGTACCTACGTCCGGGTCAGTGAGAGCATCGAGAGTGCCAAGAAGCACACCGAGAAGCTTCGCAAGTGAGTATCTAGTAGTACACCCATCCCTGTGGTAGTATCTGACTTTCTACAACCAGGCCTTCTCATGCGGCACAGGCCTCGGGAGCCAACGGTGTACAGCCCATCAACGGGGCCACCAACGGAGCCACAGTCGAGACCAATGCGGCCGGCCTTCCCAAGCCCCCCAGGACTCCCACTCCTCCTGGAGACTCGACTCCTGTGCATCCCGCTACTCAAGTCTAAGCAATGTCATGGGACGTGCAAACGCAGGTTGAGTCAATACCCGTGTCGAGAGACAAAGTGTGAGCTCGGAAGAGGGTGCGAGAGGAGAGACAGGAGAGTGCAAGACGTTGATCGGTTATGTGCGAGTACGGAACCTAATATGCGTAATGTCGATGAGAGATTGTTCAGATTTGCCATCACAATCATCCATGACTCCGTCGAGTGAAGTGAGGACATGTCCGATGGCGGGCAGATACAGGACCCCTGAATATGAACCCCACGGGGAGCGGGACTTGAACGTGGAATGGCGGGGGTTGCTCCGGCGATCGCCTGTTCCCATTTCGCAGGGGCCTCTACAGCGGGCTTCGACCACCCCGCCTTGCCCGCATCCCAGTGAAGCTAAAGCACATGCCAGCGGGAACCCGAGGGACCCCGCCCGGGCCGCCAGGGGTGTGGTCCTGTCGCTTCAGCCCCTTCCCCCTCCATTGCAGCAACGGAAGCTGGAGCTGAAAGCAGAAGGAAGAGACGGCCAACCTGGCAGAACTGAGGCCCGCTTGCGCTGTGGCACTTGACTATTCCGTTTGAGGAGGCGTGCGCCCGAATCCAATGAGATGACATTGTTAGTCAGCAACCCGAGACGTCACACTGTGCCATCATCGCCACCCTCTGCACGAGTCTGACCACCTTTTCCCATCGTCACAAACTCAAACACGTAATCTTTCTACACACTCACTTGATCCCGCTCGCTCAACCAAACGTCTCTCCACCCAGCGCTTCACCCGCCCTCTCGTTCCCCCGGGAGCGTCATGGGACCGTGAACGCGCCTCACTCTTGCATCGCATCAACCAGACCACCTTTCGCCCCGCTTTGACGCTGTGTCGCCTCCATGAGCAGGAGGCAGCCGCCCACGACTTGAGGACCGACCGCGACGATCTCCTTCGAAGAACCCACGACTCTCTCACTACAATGACCTGCGTCGAAATTCATCGCGAACCCGGCCACCGTGTCGACCAGCTGGGCCGCCTGCCGGACAAGGTGCTGCTGCGGCTGTTCGAGGTTGTGTCGTGGGCCTCCAAGCGTGACCTATGCAACGTGTCTCGGCTCAACAAGCACTATCACGGCCTGGCCGACGCCATCCTCTACCAGACGGTTCATTTCCTCACGCCCGAATTGCACCTCATCTTCAGCGAGTCGCTCAGCCGCAGGCCGCGGCGAGGCTCGGCCATCCAGGACATCAAGCTCGCGTACCCCGCATCCGAGCTGGAGTCGCTCATCTCGGACGGTCCCATCCATGGCGCCCGCCTCAACGATGACCCGCCTCAGCGCTTCGAGAACCTGGCCCGTACAATCTCTGCCATGTCCAATCTCGAAACTCTAGACGTCGCCGTACCGGACAATCTGCTGCACGGCATCGGCCAGCTCTTCAATGGACCCTTTGACCTGGCCTGTCTTAAGTCCTGTACTCTCTTCTACCAGACTAAGAACAACGAGTACTGGGATCTCCGCGAGAACATTCACATCTTCGCCCACCCCACGCTTGAGACCATCGTCATCAAGCGCGCCAAGTTGGACTACCGCGGCTTCGACCTGCCCGAGCAGCCTCATGAGACGGCCCTCAAGCGTCTACATCTCATCGAGTGCGACATTAATGACGACGCCCTCTCCGACATTCTTGTCTTCCCCAAGGCTCTGGAGGAGTTTGTCATGACCCAGCTCCCCGATCCTGAGCCCGAGCTGGATGAGAGCTCGGTGAGCATTCGCGATTACATGATTGCGATAAAATCCGCATGTCACTCGCTGCAAAGCATCACCATCGACTTCCCGACCCTCTACACCACACGCGCCCTGGCCCTCCGCGACTTTGACGCCCTCAAGACCTTCCGCCTCAACTGGGACCATCAGCTGTTCGGCAAGTCGTCCAAGAAGCCCCGGCTGCACTCGGTCGGACTGCCGCCAAACCTCGAAACACTCGAATTCTTCAACGAGCTCGGCACAGACGCCGAAGTCACAGAACTTCTCATCAACACCCTCGAGACCCTCGACTTTAGCGCTAGGAAGCTGGAGCGGCTCATCGTCGTCGAGAACGAGGATGGCATGTCCAAGGAGTTCATCGCCGCCTGCAAGGCCAACCCACGCCTCAAGCTGGACATCATCGGCGGGTTCGACACGGAGGATTCCGATTAGACCACGAGAGAGATCTTTTTTTCCATGACTAGACTGGTATACACGCAAGAGTCAAGACGGTCCTAGACAGATACACAGATGCTGGTTAGAGGAGCATGTCATGCTGCATGGAGGGGCGAGTTGGGTGGGCGGGCACAGCTGGACAGCTGGAGGGTGCACTTTGGAGCGTAGTTAGCAAATGATACCATGATTCTATTCAATCAACGAGCACCAGTAGACTGGTCTTCTGAGAAGGTCGAGGACGGTGACATCTCTCAGGGGCATGCCCGGTCGGAGAAAGGATCACCCGGTCCGGCGGGGTGAAGCCGGACGGACGGCGGGGCAAGACTGATGCCCCACCCCCACCTCAGAACTTGCACCACCACGTCACAGAATGCAAGCATCGTCAATCTCACTCCTTTGATTTGATCTCCAAAGCTCCGACGTCGCCTCACCCTGCGCCTCAAGATGGCGGGCCAACACACTCTTTACATGTCGCCCGCCGAGTCGGAGCGCGTCCGCACGTCCCTTCAAGACCGGCTGAAGGGATGCCTCGCCGACGAGGGAAAGACCCGCGAAACGAACGACCCCGACGCACTCATCCAAGGCGCCGTGTCAACAGCGCTCATGCAAGACTTCGCCGCTGGAGCTTTTGGCTTGGGAGCGCCGAAGAAGGAGTCCATGCCAGCATACACGGTCGGACACCCCTACCCACCATCACTGGCTTCGGTGGAGGACCTGAAGCCCATGACGCTGGCCGACCTGCGGATGGAGACGCATCACCGAGGCCATGTCATCAAGTTGCGACGAGTATCGCCCGTTGTGGAGCTTGCCATGTCGTCATGGGCCGTGGTTCAGGGAGAAGAGTCGAGCGACGTCGAACGCCTCACGCTGTTCCTGCACAAGAAGCAGAACGGAAAGGACCTTCTGGATACGATTTCGGAATTCCAGGTCAAGGAACCCTACTTTACCCGCAACGACCAGGACGAGCCCACGATCAGGATCGATCACCCCTCGGATCTTGTCGTCTTGTCGTACAAAGAGACCCAGGAACAGTGGCGTCAGCGGTCCCTGGACACCACGGACGAAAGTGCGGAGGCTCCCTCGCTGCTTGATTTCAAGCAGCGTGGCAACAAGGCTCTCGGAGATGGAGACAACTTCCGCTCATGGGCTTACTACACCCAGGGGCTCAAGTCGGATAAGGGTGCAGACAAGGTGTTGGTCAGAGACGTGCACCGGAATCGAGCTCACGTCAACCTTCTCCTCAACCGCTACGACGAAGCCAAGAGCGATGCGCTTGCATCACTGACCAACGATCCAGAAGGCACAGAGCTTGACGCCAAGGCGCACCACCGTGCTGGTCTTGCGTCGTATGCCCTAGGCGATTTCACACATTCCCAGGCCTGCTTCGAGAAGCAGAAGGAGCTCCAGGGCAGCAGCCCGACGGTTGAGTGGCACCTCAAGAGAGTCAAGCGGCGACTCGAAGAGCAGACCACGGGCAATTACAACTTCCCGCAGATTGTTACAACCCTGCAGAAGCTTGGTGGCCGCGCGGACGTGGCAAGCTTCGATGGTCCCACCGTCATCAAGGAGAGCCCTGGGGCCGGCCGCGGCGCCTTCGCGATTCGAGCCATCAAGACTGGCGAGATTGTCATGGCGGAGAAGCCTTTCGCCGTCACATGGAGCCATGAGCCCGAGGCTGTGAGCTTCATGACGTGCGACATGAGGGAAGACGCGACCATCCGCGTCTTCCCCAGTGGTCTCCACCGGGCCGTGGTGCAGAAGCTCATGAACAACCCGTCTCAAATTGCCACGGTCCTGAGCGCCTTTGGCGACTACAAGGGCACCGGCACCGAGTGCGTTGTGCGTGACGGCGTGCCAGTCGTCGACACATTCCAGGTCCACGACATCATCCAGCGCAACGCCTTTGGACCCGGTGCGCAAACGGGCGAAGAGGACGTCAGCAACGCCAGCGCGGGACTCTGGGTCCGCGCCGCGTGCCTGAACCACTCGTGCGTGCCCAATGTCACCAAGAGCTACGTTGGCGATCTGATGCTCCTCAAGGCCCTGCGGCCCATTGCCAAGGGCGAGGAGCTGACTCACGCCTACGACGAGACCGGCGACTACGAGGCCAGGGCCGCCGCGCTGCAGAGAACATGGGGCTTCGAGTGCACCTGCACGCTCTGCGTCACTGAAAAGAAGGAGGACCCGGCGACGAGGAAGCGCCGTGGAGAGTTGGAACAGGAGGCGGCCGCGCTGATGGCGAAGAACACGCCATCTTCGGCGGGTCGGGCTGTCTATTACAAGGCCAAGAGGCTTCAGGCGGCCATTGCCGAGACGTACAGCGACAAAACGCACAAGGGACTTCCTCGCCGCGCGGGAGCTCAGCTTCAGCAGTGGTTGCAGGCGGTCCCTGCTAGATAGATCCAGCATCAATGCATAGCATGTCTCGAAGGATGTGGAAGTTCACTGCAAGCGACGGTCAAAGTCTCACGGAATAATGAAGGATACGACGAATACGACGAACACCTCTTGGCTTTTTCACAGTCCAGACCGCTGGCCATGTCATACCCCGGGGCAATGGGTGCCGAGAAGGAATG
Source organism: Plectosphaerella plurivora (assembly GCA_020726575.1). Classification (NCBI taxonomy): domain Eukaryota; kingdom Fungi; phylum Ascomycota; class Sordariomycetes; order Glomerellales; family Plectosphaerellaceae; genus Plectosphaerella; species Plectosphaerella plurivora. The sequence continues at coordinate 198,152 of JAGSXJ010000036.1, forward strand.
GTTCGCCTCAGCGCTTGGTTGTCCCCCGAGAACCGAACCATGACAGGATCCCATGCTCTTGGAGAGCCATACCCACGGGCAAAACATGCTCCGATGGTCTGAGGCAAGTCGATCGACCTTGGCCGCTCGGGGAGAAGAGGATCATCGCACCGATACCTCCTCCATGCGCCGGCATCCATGTGGGAGTGGCCATCCACCTATCGGACGGCGACCCCGCGTTGGGAGATTCCTCCAGACCGCCGAGGGACATGCCCCGACGGTCCGAAAGCTTGACTCTGGCCTGCAAACTGGCGACAATCCCTGCCGGCAATGGGTGAATGTCCGCTAGACTTTGCGGGGTAACCTCCCCCAGATTGTGGTGTGTGGAGCTCCGATTACCCCGTAGCCCCGGACTGCCAACCCACGCTCAGCAAGTTTCCATCTCGAACATATATCACCGGGGTGCGACTGAGGTCCTCTGTCGTCTCTGGCAGCAGGACTCGAGCTTCAGAGCGACAACTCAACAAGTCTGCCTTCTCTCTTCGGTATCTTGCAATCACTTCAACATGGCGACCCAGCAGCAGCGAGCCACTGACGGGCTCGACATTCAGCCTGCGGCTGATCAGCCCCAGCCCATTGCCGATGCGACTACTCTCGAAGCGCAGCCAGGACAGGTTGTCAAGAATGGCGTCGTCGTCAGTTCTGCTACCAAGCCGCCTACGCGCTCTCTCTGGATCGCGTGGCTGTACATCTTTGACTGGTACCCGAACCACTACAGCAAGGAGGAGAAGAAGCTCCTCAAGAAGCTGGACCGCATCATTTTGCCCCTCATGTGAGTTGCTGACAAGCTGCACCCTTCAACCATTGGAACAGAAGCTAATCTCATGCCGTAGCTGCTCCATGTGTATGTTTTCGCCCTGGTGTGGAAAATCCCTCATGAATCGCGCGTCGGAAAACTCTGACCGTCCCAGACTTCATCAAGTGGCTTGACCAGTCCAACATCAACAATGCCTACAACTCTGGTATGAAAGAGGACCTAAACCTCAAGGGCATAGAGTACAACCTGTTCCACACCTTCTACAACATGTACGTCGATGCCGAATCCTTAGTTCCCACTCCGACTGTCCTCCTCGAGCACCTACTGACCGTATCGCCAGCGGCTACCTCGTCCTCGAGATCCCCGTCATGCTCATGATCTCCCGCCCCAAGCTTTCCCGCTGGATCCTCCCCGTCTGCGAGACTCTCTGGTCCATCATCACCTTCATCCAGTCCCGCAACAACAGCGCCCAGATGATCTACGGAATGCGCTTCCTCATGGGTCTTTTTGAGACGCCCGCTGCTAGTGGCTCGCTCTACATCCTGGCTTCGTGGTACCGCTCCGACGAGGTGTTCAAGCGCGCTGGAGTGTGGTATGTCTCGAGCAACATTGGCGCCATGTTCGGCGGCTACATGCAGGCTGCTGCTCACGCTGGTCTCGACGGCGTTGGTGGCATGCAGGGATGGTGAGTTCAGGTTAACCCTCTTACTCGTCCTCAGTCACTGACCCCCCTCCTAGGCGCTGGGTCTTCATCATCGACGGTATCATCTCGCTTCCCATCGCTATCGCCGGCTTCTTCCTGTACCCTGGCATCCCCACCAGCCCTCGTATCTGGTGGATGAAGGAGGAGGAGCAGAAGCTCGCCCAGGCTCGCATGCAGGATGACGGTGTGAGGAAGAGCCGCAAGATTGGCAAGCGCATGCTGAAGCGCGTCTTCGGTCACTGGCACTTCTACATCGCTGTCGGCACATATGTCTGCTTCCAGCTCACCACCTGGGTTGCTGGCCAGATGATCGTCTGGGTCAAGTCCACCGGCCAGTACTCGATCGAGATGATCAACATTCTCCCCACCGGTGTTCAGGCCCTGGCTATCGTCGTCGGCATCGTTGTCCCGTCTTTCGTCATGCAAGTCTCCCCAACTCTCCTCCCTTGATGCCCGGCTAACATGATGTTCAGGGTCTACCCCATCTGGGTTCCGTTTCTGTTCGCGGCCACAATCCTGCTCTTCTGCCACGCCACCCTTCTCGTCTGGGAAATTCCCGTCGGACTTCACTTTGCCGCCTACTTCATGCTGGGCATGACCTCGTGCATCACCCCCATGCTCTTCCCATGGGTGCACCTCATCATGAAGGATGACAACGAAGCCAAGAGTTTCACCACCGGCTCAATGGTAGGCAGACCCCTGAAACCAAGAACCCTTCACCTCGCTAACACAATCCAGATGACCGTCGGCTGGGCTTTCTTCACCTGGTACAATGTCGTCACCTTCCCGATCACAGAGGGTCCTCGCTGGACTCGCGGATTCACGGCCAACGTCACTCTGACTTGCTGCTACGTCACTTTCTTCATGATTGGACAGGTTCTCTGGCACCGGGATACCAAGAGGGGCCTCTACAAACGATCCATCGAAGAGGAAGAGAACCAGGAGGTCCTCGATGAGAAGCTTGGCCCCGACGGTCTCGACGACACGACTACGATTCAGCGACAGATGGACGAGAAGCATGTCGAGCCCAAGCACATTGAGGAGAGGCGTACCGAGGAGGCGAAGTAAGCACCGACTGTCGAAATGTCTATGCAGCCTGCCAGACACTGTATTTCTACCACTCTGGCAGGGTGACCACCGACGGCGTCTGAATGCATGGGAGCCAGTATCTGGGATTGAGTTGGGACTATGGGAACAACTGAAAGAGAGAGGGAACGCTGTGCCTATTCTTCCTGCCTTTAATTATCTCTCCATACATCCGCTGTACCCGAATTTGTCCACCCGACATGACGCCATTCCCATGCTTAGAACGGGCAGTCACCCAGCTCCACCCAAAGTGATCGTACAACCTTCGAAGTGACTCATCGTCGTCCAATACTACACCTCCTGCCGATCTATTGCCATAGAATGTCCGAATAGTTCTGGGCATCCATCTGAAGCCCCCGCACCAGAGCCCCCCAGTCTGGGAAGCCGTCCTCTCCCAACACATCGTACCCCTCACCTTGCGTGTTGCCAAGCCCAAAAGGCCATGAAGACGACATGGCGGCATCTCCTCCATCCACCATCGTGACCGGGACACCCTCCTCCACTGCCGGGGCAGGGCCTGCCGCGGCACCATCCATGCGAGTCTTGTCCCGGATCCCCTTTGCCTTGACATACAAGGCATCTAGAACCGCGCTCTTCAGGCCGAATCCCTCCCTCATGTTGTCCCACATCTGCTTCTCAAAGACCTTGTCGACAGTCTCCCACGCCTCGTCAACGCCACCGCCGCTTGGTCGCACGCAGAGGTGCCACAACACATACATGAGGACGTGGTACTGCGGGTATGCCTTGGACGCCCATGAAAAAGGCTTGAGAAATTCGTCTAAAAAGACTGTCATCCCATACTCCAATGTCGAGACTGCCTCTTTCAGGGCGTCTTCGGTTGCCCAGGCCTCCCTGTCGCCAGGGAAGCGCAGGCACGCCCACTGCTGCCGGGTGATGAGGTCGACCTTGCGCATGACGTATGTTGAGACGAACATGGCTTGTCGTTGCTTGGGCACGACCATGTTGCAATGTTTCAGGCGTTCGTTGACGCGGGTTCTCATGTCATTGATGATCTGGAGCCGCAATTCTTCTGAAGGAGGCGATTCGGGCGTCGCCGCCGCGGCGATGTTGGCGAGGCGGTAGCTCACGTTCGCAATCTCGATGAGGTTTAGGCTGAACGTCATGGCCGTGAAGTTCTTTCTCTCAGGCGGGAGCTCCGTCATCTCGGGGTATAAATCCGCGTCTTCGACGTTGAGTGGGAGGGTGATGTCGCGCGACTGGGAGTGGTCGTATGTGCTTTGAAGGCCATAGTCTTCTCCGCCTCGGCCGTCTCGGTTGACGAAATGCCACCACAGGCGTCGACGCATTTCAGACTCGAATGGCGAGAGGCCAAGCCGTTCGCCGTTGCACTGAACACCCAGTGACTGAGCGATACGAATAGCTAGACCATTGAGAATCCAGTTGCCTTTGCCTCGATTAGTGACGAGGAGGGCGGCCTAGGAAGGCAGCCTGTCAGTACCAAGGAGTCGTTGGAGGGGAGGTCCAGCCCGGCTTACCAGATATATAGCCATGGCGTGCAGACCTGTCATGGTCGGCTTGTCAAGAAAGTCGGCATGGGCAAGGGCTTGCTCGAAGCCCATCTTGGTCTGCGTGAGCCAGGCCGTTCGAGTGCCGCCAAGGAGAACGACCACCTCCTCCTCGCCGCGCGAGAGAATGGAGGCGAAAAAGACAGCATAGCTCAGGGCGAGGTTCTCCAACGGAGCGGAGGCGGGATCTTCGATTGTGCCGTAGATCTTGATTTCCATGGTGGGAATGTGAGCAATCTTGAGGCTGCAGCAGCTCTCGACGTAGGTGAGGTAGATACCCCAGAGACGCAGGGCAGCCTGTTTGGGCGGGAAGAAGCTTGCAGGCATGTGGGATAGTGAGGGGGCTGAAAGAATGCCCATGGGGTTGAAGGGCGTGGAAACTGCAGGCTGGGGTGGCCGAGACTCTGGTGAGTCGAGAACCGATTGGATGTCCTGGTCATGTGTCAGTCGTGGGGAACCCGACTCCAGGGCGTAGCGCTCATTACCTCCTCGATGACTCTTGACAAGAGGATTTCGTTGAAGAACTGGCTTGTCGATCCCCGCTGGACCAAGACACCATTCCCCTGTCCACCTTCGGGGGTCCTAGGTGTATCTGGATTCGAAGTCTTCAGGTGCGCCGGCACGGCAGACTGGACCGGACCAGGGGAGGCTGATGCTGTGAAGGGCCAAGCCCCGGTCTGTGCCGGTACAGGCGCAGGTCCGGCGGCGTCCTTTCGGGCGGAGACGAGGGTCTGTTCCAGGTTGGAGATGCGGGACGCCACGTCGGCCATGGTCGTCTTCCGGGGCCGGCGGATGGGCTCGCCGGGGGGTGGGAAGACGCATTGCTTCCCGGCGCGCGAACACGGCCCGCACGGGTCTCTCTTGTCGCAGCGGACCTTGCGCCGGTTGCACAAATGACAAGACCGGTGACTTCTCCGCGTCGGACCGGGGGGTTGATGCTGTTGTTCCGAGGGCGGCTCAGGCTCGGCCTCGGGGGTTGTGGATGAGGCGAAGCCGGACATTTTGGGACGGAGGCGGGATGTCGCGCCGGAGGGTGTGCAGCCCTACGGTCGGGGGCGGCTGCGGAGAGCTGGCCGCTCCAGTATATCACCTTGAGTTCTCCAGGTCGGGAAGGCCGGAATGCGCGGAAAGGGCTGGATGGACGATGGAGCAAAGGGGTCCTGGGTCACATTCCGTGCCAAGAAACGATGCTTTGGTGTGAAGAAGGGTAGCAAGGGAAGCGACGTGACCCCTGCAAGCTCGGGAGAACCGGAAGCCCGGATGACGAGAGGAAGTGGGTGACCTTATTGGGTGGAATTTGCCTTGAGTGTGGTGGCGATCGGGCCTATAAGATGAGCCGCGTTTTAGCCAGTAACATCCCACCTAACCGCCGGGTCAACACCGGCAAGGGGAAGTCGACTTTGCAAATCGCCTAGAACGAACGATTCTGAATAGTCTCGACAATTGGGAAGCAAAGAAAAGTCCCATTCTTTTCTCCATCTGCGACCCCGTCTGCGACCCCGTCTGCGACCCCGTCTGCGACAATTTACGCAACCTCATGCAATCGGCTGACCGACGCCTCACCGGTCGTGTTCGAGATTACTTGCGTCAGTCGAGTTGACAAAAGCGGGGTTCCCAAGTCGCCTGCCAACGGAGTATGCCCGGAGAAATCAGACTCTTCCGCGCCAGTTCACCGCATTCAGGCTCGTTCGAGAAGTTTTCCACAAACCTTCGATCGACCATCCATCTCGTCTTTCTCGTGTTTTGATCGAGCCGTCATCTCTACAGCTGCTGTGTTTGCGTGCTTTCGACACAACACCAACGACCTTCCAAGGTCTGCGACCAGGGTCGGGCTCTTTATCTCAGCCAAGATCCAATGGATAAGTTGACCGTTCAATATTCCCCGTCAGCCCCCCACAGCCTCTCGACGCCTGCATGCAGTGCAGCGAATCAGGCCGCGTGAAGCGCGCGACAGCGGGCCGGCGCCTCCGCCCGCCGATCCTCGACCCCACCTTTGAAAACATGATGCTGCATCAAAGTCGGTGTCGACCGACGCCGCAGCGCCCCCTTTGCCCGTCCTTCATCATCGACACTCCTCGTCTGCCTGTCTGTCCTCTCAAAAGATCACAGGCGACGACAGACAACACATCATGCCTCCTCACGTCAAGAAGGATGACGAAAAGGTGTTTCCGTACTGGCAGCTGACCGTGCTCGGTGAGTTCTCATTCCCATGCGCCCGCGAGGCGAGGCTCACCCTTTGCCCGCCCGATCGCGGAGAAGGAGGCAACAATGCTGATAAATCACAGCAATATGTCGCTTCTCGGAGCCCATCGCCTTCAACTCCATTCTGGCGTACTCGTTTCCAATGACAATTTACCTTCACGGTGGTGACGAGACAGACGCTGGGTTCTACTCCGGCCTGCTCGTTTCCGCCTATGCCGTCGCAGAGGCTCTCACGGCTGTAGGCTGGGGCACACTCTCAGACCACTATGGACGCAAGCCTGTCGTTCTCATCGGCCTAGTTGGTGTCGCCATTTCGTGCGGTATCTTTGGCTTTGCGCAGAGTTACTGGGTCGCGCTGTTGGCGCGGTTCATCGGCGGGGCGCTGAATGGCAACGTCAGTGTCATGCAGACCATGGTCGCTGAGATGGTCAAGCATCCTGAGCACGAACGTGAGTCCAGCCATGCCCTTCAAGAGATACGTGACAGACACAGAAGCTGACCTTGCCTCTACAGCCGTGGCGTATGCTGTCCAGCCCTTCGTGTGGACACTTGGCGGCATCGTCGGTTCTTGCCTGGGTGGTTTCCTGGCCCAGCCCGCCAAGTTCTATCCTGGTCTGTTCACCCAAGACGGTCTCTTCGGGCGGTACCCGTACCTTCTGCCAAACCTCACGTCCATCTTCTTCATCGTCGTCGCCATCATCCAAGGCCTGATCTTCCTGGAGGAGACGAATCCCCGCGCCAAGGCGCGAAAGTCTGCCAACGGAAGCATTCGCGATGAGAGGACCCCGCTGCTGAACGACAGAACCAGGGCGCCGAGTGTTCCGCGTTCTTCCTTCAACGAAGATCGTCCCTATTTCATCGAGGAGGGCCTCCCGGGTCCTGGGCAACAGACGTTCGACATTCGAAGAAACTCGTTTGGCACGATGCACTCGATCGAGCTGCCCAAGGGCCTGCGCTCGGAGCCGGCAATCGAGGACGACGAGGACGAGGAGTACAAAGGCCCGGTGTGGACACGCACCATTGTCATGCTGATCGTCGCCCTGGTCCTCATCGCGTACCACCAAATGGCCGCCGGCACCCTCCTTCCCATCCATCTGCAGGACAAGCCCAAAAAACCTGATGGCCAGCTTGACCTGATCGGAGGGTTTGGGCGGTCGATTCACGAGGTTAGCGTGTTCCTCATGGTCAACGGGTTCTTGAGCCTGTTCGTCCAGGCCTTCATCTTCCCCCCGTTCCTGAGCAAGGTGGGGGTGTGGTATTCCTTCGTCTTCACGGTCGTCCTGTATCCCACTGCATACCTGGTGATTCCCTTCCTCTCCGCGGTCCCCGGCCTCCTTGCGCCTGGCATTTACCTGTCTCTCATCCTCCAGGCCTTTTACGGCATCGTCTCCGTGCCCGCTGCTCTGATTCTCCTGAAAGATGCCGTTCCCTCACCCCTTGTGCTGGGCCGCGTCAACGGGCTCGCTATGAGCGCCTGCTGCGCCGCCAGGACTTTCTCCCCTCCCATGGTTGGTTTGCTTTACAACACGGGAGGATCGGCCGCGGCGTGGATCAGCTGCGCCGTTGTAGGCGTGGTCGGTGGGCTGCAGTTGTTCCTGATCCCCAGGAACCCTATTGAGAAGGTATCCATCGAGAGGCCGGTCCTGGGACCGGTGAGGGAGGACACCGATGAGTCCGACGCAAGCACTGTTGCATGAGGGTATGGTTGAATGACGTTCATGGTATAATCTGCATGTTGCTGCGAGCCATATTTGCTTTCGGGGTCCAAATGGTTGGTTCAGGCCAACACGTGGCCATGGGAATTGGGTAGAGAGTCTCTGGACTCGGACATAGCGAGTCAATTGATGTTTGCGTTCACATTGCCGAAAGTGACAGGTCGGGTCCGTGTCGGAGTCGGTGTCGGAATCGGGCTCGGAGGAGAGCTCTGTAGAAGCTTCGCCTGTTCTTTCTGACGCCGGCTTCAAGTGGGAGGTGATGACCGACCGAACGATGGAGAAACTTCTGAATGACTCACCGGCGTCAGCACGGAATCAAAATATGCAAGATCTGACCCCTGATAGATTCCCCGAGCAAAAGCAAAACCCAGTTTGCGGCGATGAGAATGCCGTACCAGAATTCACCGAGGCCGAAGGGTGAGATTTTGGTGGAGAATCAGCTGGTGATGACAGCAACAAGGCGTCGGGGCGGGTCACATTTTGCCCCGAAGCCGAGAAAGGGCCCCGAGCTTAGTCAAACACGCACGCCTATCGGCCGAGATTTGACGCCATTCCTCGCTTCGGTCTTCGGTCACGTTTTACAGGTGCATGCCGTCCCTTTGGACGACGCCCGGACACACACTTGACACGGCAACCGGCACCCAATGGTGGTCTCGAACCTAAGAACCAACAGCCAAGGGTGCAAGAAGATGCGCCCGCCCCGGGCTTTGCGGATTTACCGTGCCCCCAAAGCAGAGCACAGGGCGGGCGGCCGTCATCAAACACAGCTACCACATGGGCATGTGCACCTTGTTGTCTCCGCCCCCCCTCGGCGGTCCGATTCGGTCATGGCTCCTGAGGGATCTCGCTTCGCAAAAGCTTTTCCCAGGGTGGGCTGTCCCTCCTTCTCGTCACGGATATTTAGACAACGCCCATCCCAGCCCGTCTACCTGGTATCTGATCTAGATTCATCCAGACCCAGATCCCGAATCCCTACCTCGACCGGACACTACCACCCGACTTAATAGGGCTGATACCCACTGCCAACGACATCCACCATAACAACTCAAGGTCACACCATGTCGACACAACCGCAACAGGAGCCGCTCACGGCGCCCCTCAATGAGAAGCGCGAACCCGCTGGCTACCCCTCAGACTCGTCATCCAACCACCCTGAATCAGACGTCGAGCAAGGAAAGACACCAGCAGCATACCCCGGCAGCGACGCCCCCGATGGCGGTATCCAAGCCTGGCTTGTCGTCCTCGGCGCATGGTGCACATCCTTTTGCAGTTTCGGCTGGCTAAACAGTACGCGCTTCCAGCATCACATCCATCCCTCGTCATCGCAAATTGACTGACTCCTCGCGCAGGTATTGGCATCTTCCAGGAGTTCTACCAGAATGATCTCCTTCGCAACTACAACCCCAGCACCGTCTCGTGGATTCCGTCCCTTCAAATCTTCTTCATGATGGGTATGGGTCCGGTCATCGGCACACTGTATGACAAGTACGGACCTCGCTGGCTCGTGTTCGGCGGCAGTGTCCTCCACGTCTTCGGCATCATGATGACTAGCCTGGGAACTCAGTACTGGCAGATCCTGCTCGCTCAGGGCGTGTGCTCCGCCATCGGTGTCGCTGCCATCTTCCAGCCGGCCATCAGCGTCATCGGAGGTTGGTTCAACAAGAAGCGTGGCGCCGCCTTTGGCCTCCTCTCGACTGGCTCCTCAATCGGCGGTGTCATCTTCCCCATCATGGTCACCCGTCTGATCCGTGAAGTCGGCTTCGGCTGGGCCATGCGCATCTGCGCCTTCCTCATCCTCGCCCTCCTCATCATCGCCAACCTGACCGTCCGCGCCTTCCACCCTCCCCAGCCACACAAGCTGACGGGAGCCCAACTCCGCGCCCCCTTCACCGAGCCCGAATTCATGCTTCTCGCCGCCGGCCTCTTCTGCTTCACCTACGGTCTCTTTGTTCCTATCAACTACCTCCCCGTTCTTGCGCTCAACGCTGGCATGGACCCCAACCTTGCTCAGTACCTCATTCCCATCCTCAATGCCGCCTCCCTGTTCGGCCGCATGTTCTCCGGTATCATGGGCGACAAGGTCGGCAAATACAACATCTTCATCGTCGTCTGCTACCTCTCCGGCATCTGGATCCTCGCCATCCTCATTCCCACCACCTCGAGTGCCGCCTTGATCGCGTTCGCCGTCCTCTACGGTTTCACCTCCGGCGCCTACGTCTCCCTCATCGGACCCCTGGTCATGGCAGTTTCGCCCATGGCTGAGATTGGTTTCCGAACTGGCATCATCTTCTTCATCAACTCCATCGCCGGTCTGACCACCAACCCTATCAACGGTGCCATCCTCGAAACCTCCAGCGGCTGGCTCGGCATCAAGATCTTTGCAGGTGTCTTCTGTCTTGTTGGCACGACCTTTGTGCTGGCAGCCAGGATCAAGAGGACCGGCCTCAAGTTTGCGGTGGTCTTCTGAGGGGACACACTTCATGCGTCTCCTGTTGTTTTGTCAAAAGCGTGCATTTGGAACTACCACACCCCTCAGGTTGTTTCTCGGAGTTGGTCGGCTAAAGGTTGTCAGGATGCATGGATTGTACAGGTAGAAGGACACACCCCACTATCAAAGATAGAACATAGTTGCGGCTCCAAGGCCATGCGACAAAGACTAATAATCACACATTACTAGGTTGTGCTGTTTTCTGACAACTTTTGATCTTTTGCACCACAGTTGGCCTGCCCGTCTACAGAACTAGTCCAGCGATCGTCTGTAGGAAGCGGTCCACGGACCAAAGCATTCGACTACCTGCATTGGGCGATTGACCGTAGCGAACGATTAGCTGCAGCGGCCCATTGACCGTAATGAACGAGTGACTGCAACGACCTACTCTTTAGTACGTATCCTCAAACCTGTTGGCGATTATCATGATACTGTTGATGTGGTAATCAATGCAAACTCCTTAGGAAACTACCTAGGTAGGTACATCCGTCCCTGTCTAGAACGACCCTGCCCTCATGCGCCTGGCATCCATTCTAACTGATTCAGCACCCAGCGGCGGGTAGCCCAACACGCCAGCAACGCCTCCTTCATCGGCTGATCCACCATTCCAAGGAACTTGAGGTCGCTCTCGTTCTCAATGGCGAGGACATTACCCCTCTCGTCTTTCCACGGCCGGCCACGACTTGCCGAGCTTTCTGTCCCAACATCAAACAGCACGTTCCTGTTCCACTCATCCTCCGGCTTATACCCCCACTTCCGCATCTTTCCCTGCGTCGCATCAATGGCTGCGTCCGCCTTGCGTCTGTTGTGCCAGAAACGGCAGGCCCCGGTGCGCTTGGAGAGGTCTGCCAGCTCGATATGGCCCTTGAGTGCCCGCGCCTTGCACCCAACGATCTGGACGTTTGCCGATGCGGCCGAAAAGCGATGAAGCGCAGCCGTGTTTGAGATTTCGTACACGACGAGGTCGTCATCAAAGTCGATGCGCTGCGGCGGTGAGGAGCCCGACGACGAGGACAGGACGAACGACGCGCGCCTTGACTCGGTTGCTGTTAGCCGACGCAGGCTCAGCTTGTATGGCTTTCCGAGACTGGAACGCAGCTGAGATATTTGGTATCGTGGGAGTGGGACGGGTGCCACGGCAGCAGTTGGTAAAGAAACAGGGGCGGCGGAGATGAAGGGGGCCTGGAGGGAGAAGCATCGGACATCTGGGTCCTGGCGGGCGTAGTCAGGAGGCAACTGGGCCTCTTCAAGGCCGGGAGTTTTCGGCCTCGGGTCAAACAGAACCTGGTTGATCAAATCGGCTAGGAGTACGACGGGCGCATCAGGGGAGTTAGGTGCAGCCGTCGCTGGTATAATAATCGAGTCCGAACGGTGGTACTGATACGCCGGGGGTAGATCATTTGGATAGGAGACGTTGGCCATTGTGGATAAGTATTCTGATTTGAATGTTGATGTTCGCAGGTATGGGGCTGGGTCCTCATGCGTCAAGGAGGGAGGGAATGATATCTGGTGGTGGTCATGAATCAGCACAAGCACCGGTCGGAGATGGCTTCACTGAAGTACCTAGGGCCCGTCAGAAGTACTGACGTCTGTCGATAGGGCTGTACTGACAGCAAGGAACGGGTTCACTCGGCGATGCTTGTCGGCGTGACACGCCCAGGCGCCGTCAATCCTGCGAGGTCTGGGCAGTATCGCCAGCAAGGCGGACGCTGATGCCAAGCTGCGATTGCGACGCGGCTCTTGCGGGCGATTGGGTTCTCGGCTCGGAGCGTCTCTGCTGTGAGTTCGTGGCCCAGGCCGGAGGTGAGCTGTTGCTACGTCATCCCAAGCTGCATGTCGCGGTCGATTGGACGTCAGCCCAGCTTGTGCGTCCGGACGAGAATGAGATGAAGATGGAGCCGATGCAGCCAAGTTGTTGATGGCGAAGAAGGAATAAAATAAGGATGATTGAGTGGTTCCTAGCCTCGGAGAAGGCGAGGAGAAGTGAGGGGTTGCGGGAGGTCTTTCGTAGCGGTGCCGTGGTGCCGCTTCAAAGCTTCGGAGCTTCCACTCGGGTGATGACGATTTGATCGGGAAGGACCTCTTAGGCCCATTGCTCCTGCCGATTATTCTATACACAAACCTTACCTCAGGTACAGTCACTCGACCGCTACAGTCAATCGACCACTACAGTCAATCGACCACTACAGTATCGACCACGACAATTCACCATCGGCCGCTACCTAGTCAACGGGCAAGGCACTTGGTAAAAGTTACCTGCCAACATCGGCAACACCCAACATATTTACGCAGGCTGCGGTAGGCACGTCGTGGGTTGCGCGGCCCTGTCTCTAGAACATATCTCATTAGATCATGTTTCTTATCATGTGGCAGTTCTGATAGCTCAGGGGTAGAGCAATCGGCTGCAGTCCGATAGGTCGGGCGTTCAAATCGCCCTCAGAACTTCTCTTTTTGCTTTTGCCCTGTCACCCCCTGGCTTGTCTGCCAGAGAAAGCACCCCCTGGCTTACGAGAAAGCAGTGTGTGCGACGCGCGCGGAGGATGAGATTCTCAAATGAGATTCTTATCGCATCATCGATTGGTATCAAGGTCATCTGTATCCTCCACCCTCGGCCCAGTCACTTGTGTAGCCCGTCCCTCACAGGGCCTTGTCCATTGTACCGTGCCGCTCAAATTCCTTGTTCGCAAACTCCCTCTCTCCCCCTGCTGCCACCGCTGCGTCCTTGCGCTGACCCTCCTTGTCATGCATTAGGCCATTCACAGTTGAGTTGAAGTGGCCGCGGGTGGACTCGCCGATGCCCTGCACTACGTCAGTTCTGCAACGTCTTGCTCTACTCATACAGTCGCGACTTACATGAACTTGTGCGATACGGCCCTTGACTGATTCAAAGATGCCTCCGCCGCTGCCGCTGTGAGGATCGACGGGGTTGTGAGACTGGCTCACACCTGATCCGGTCCCTGTCGTGGTGCCGTCCCTGCCGAAAGCCCGACCGTCGCGATCCGAGTCGACGCGGGGGTCCATTGCGTTCCCGACCGCAGAATGATGGGGCCCATGGGTCCCGGCCGGGTCGCTGTTGCTGGTCGGGATGCCGTTGATTGTTGTGGATGTCATGATGAGGAATGTGTACTGGTGGAAGTCGAGATTGTAGCAGAATTGGCGAAGACGGGAAAGTCGGACCTCAAATATGGACAATTTGCTGTCCCTGGAAAGCAATGACCAAGGTCTTGATATGTCTCTGAGGTCATTCTGGGCCATTGTGGAAACCGACATCTTGGTGGTTCACAAGGTGACGTCAGAGCAGCGCGGCACAGAGATGTCGGGATCTCCGATCCGAGAGGTCTTGGCGCTTGAATATGCTGGGACCGGCTTTGATTGAAGACTGATATGTTAAGAGCCCCGGAGTTTGTCTATTCAATGTGCTATAGACGAGTTTTGACCTCTTTGGAAGGTTGTTCATTGTTTACCGACGCGGACGTCTCTGCCGTCGACGGAGAGATCTTCCCCCGACGAGTCTTCATCCGAGGAGCTTCCTTTTCCTGCCACCTCCGATTTGTTGCCAGAATCGCCATTCTTCGTTGTCTTTCCATTCTTATGCACCCAAGACTCCTCGGCCATCGTGGCCCAGACGTACATCTCCATTGGAAGCCATCCGACGGTGTCGTATAGAAAGAGAGCCCAGACATGACGGCTCAGCCATGGAAACCTCCCGGAGAACTCCTGGTAGGTACGCACGTATGAATGCATGTACCAAAGCGTGATGATAAACCTGGCGCTGATCAGTATGTGAAAGTTCGGGGGAGGGTCGACGCAGATGGTCAACTCACCACACCAAGGGGGATGTCTGGTACGCATGCGCCCAGGCTGCGAAATGTGCCAGAGCAATGACAGGTCGGAACAGTCGCTCGACCATCTTCCGAGCCATGTAGGGGTACTGACAGACCAGCTCGAAGATTCCAGGGTCGTCAAGAAGAGCTGACGAAGCATTGATGTGAGTTGACCTCAGCCAGCGCGCCATCTGCCAGATCACCCCACTGTCGGTTTTCGGCGTCGTGTAGGCGATGGACTCGGGAGCGCTCTGAAATGCAAGCTTGTGCCCCTTCTTCATGAGCAGACGGGTCATCCAAGTGTCGCCCCCGGTCTTGATGGTTGTTCCGTTCCATATCTGCCGGGCAAAAGCCGCAAGAAACTTGGTATCTTGGACAACCTGGGCCCGGAGGACTTGTGAGCACCCAATCAGACACCACACCGCACCATCGGCGCCAAAGCGCGTCATGGCTGTGGTGTTGAAATTGTATAGACCGCGGACCGAGAAGGCCTCCCAGAAGTTTGTTCCTGTCGCCGATTTTCTGGAGGGCGGGATGTCAGGGCTGCATCATGGTCAGCAGCCGTGTTTCATGCTCATAATTGAACTCGAAACTTACTGGTGAATGCCTGTCACACCAGCCACTGAAGGGTCTTCAAGGGGTGCCATTCTCCAGCGCAGAACTTCCGGTCCCACGAAGGTATCGTCATCAACCATGACAATGACTGATCCAGTGGCAGCCTTGATGCCACAGATTTGCTGAGCCCGATGGTCTGCCTCGTTGACCATCAAGATTCTGATCTTGTCTTGGTCTCTGTCGACTTTGGCAACGAACGACTTGATAGCCGGCACGTCTCGGGGAACTGTAACGATAATCATCTCTTTGGGCTGGTTGGAGAGCCAGCCGTCGAGGCAGCGAACGAATTGTACATCCGGATGGACAGTGGCCAGGACGATGCTGACATCGCTTGTCCGGAATGTTGGGTTGTCGAGAGGCTTGAAAGACTGCACTCGCTGCCGATAAATGGTGGCAAGGTCGTTTTCAGCCATTCCCAAGGCACTTCACAAGGTCAGCGCAGTTTCATAATGCGAGAAGACAGGTCACATGCCAAAACGCCAGAAGAGCGAAGGATCCCATCTTGAAGGATGAATGCAACAACGAAGGTGAGGTGCAGCTGATTCTCAGATGTGATGTGATGCTCGAGAGCGCTGGGAAGAAAACGAAGCTGGAAAGATTCGAAGGCTCTCCAAAGTTTCGTATTAATAGGAGAAACCAGGTTGAAGTCAAGGGCCCGGGCCCCGGGGAGGAAGTGAATCATTTGGGTGGTGGCTTGAGGCAGCGTCGCTGCCCATTCAATGCCAGATAATGCGTTGTCAAAACGTCACGAAAGGAGAATCGCTGTAGGATGAAGAATAAAAGCGCAGGAACGCCCATTTTATTCACCGTAGAACCATCACTCTTGCGATTGATTGCTGAAAAGCAGTGTTTGAGCTTGACCATCGCCAAACCGTGCAAGCCATTAACCTGAATGGAGACGTCGTGAGAACAAAGAGCCACGAGCTGCAGCACCATCTACCAAGTATGAGAGAGCTTATCTAGATAGACCGTAGGTATGTTTGACCCCTATCTTGGAAAACTTGACCGTGAAACGCCGACATTCTGGTGAACACAGAATGCCATGATGGTTAAACACAGATGGAGGCACGCCCCGAGGGCCTGGCATTGCCAAACAATACCTTTTGACATAACCTCTTGCATTCATTCCAGCCGAATTCCCAAGATTCAATCATTGTATTTTGCACCCAAGGTAGGACCGACCATTATTCAAGTTGGTGGGAAGGACCGTACCTGCGATCTGTTGAATGCACAAAAAGCGAACCGTGTTTAGACGAAGGGCACAAACAACAACATTGTCCTAGAGCAAAAAACACGATGTTGAATATCCTGTGGTGAATTTTGGCCTGGCCATTATTTTTGCACAAATTGAAGCGCATTGGACGTTGGGATTAGCCGGCGCAGGCCAATAGGAGTACAACCACGGCGCACCATAGCGCTCCAACGCGCTCCCAAGGTGACCCGAATTCGAGATCAACCTATTGGCTGAACCCCTGGCTGGCTGCCTATTCTTGGTGAGTGGCCCCTAAATGCAGCGGATATACGGAGGACCTTCCGAATTCGACAGAACATCATCTCATGTCACCAAAGTTCCTTCGCCCGGCCCACGTCATCCCGGACACTCATCCGCGTATACGACGCTTCCCCGCAAGTGCTCATTTCATACCCCTTGCGATGCTTCTTCTTCCTCCTTAACCTTTCGAAACCACAGTCCTACGGCTTGGTAGACCAGTTCCGACATGGGAGCCGCATCGTGGTCGCTCCTCGGAGCCATTGGCGTCGTCGGCTTCCTCGTCTACCGCCACCTCAGCACCCGCCACCAACTCCCCCTCCCTCCAGGCCCCAAACCACTCCCCCTCCTCGGCAACATCTCAGACTTCCCTCCCACAGATGGCACCCCCGAACATCTCCACTGGCTCAAGCACAAGGACCAGTATGGAGGCATCAGCTCGGTAACAGTCATGGGAATGACCCTCGTCATCGTCCATGATCGGGACATGGCGCACGAACTCCTGGACAAGATGGCTAGCAGGACCTCGGGCCGTCCGACGATGGTCATGGCCAACAAGCTGTGTGGCTACGAGTCGATTGTTCTCTGCCAGGGGTATAACTCCACGTTCCAGCGTTATCGAAAGTTCCTCCATCAGGAACTTGGTACGAAGGTGTCGGCCGCGCAATTCCGGGGGGCGCAGGAGAGTGAGGTGGCTAGACAGCTTGTGCGATCGGCGAAATCTCCGGAGAAGTGGTTGGAGAACTACAAGACGTATGATGCATATCATGCTACCTGAGGGAAAAGACTGACACTGGCACAGAACTGCTGCTGCCACCGTCCTAAATATGGCCTATGGCTACACCGTCGAGCCACACGACCCCGACGCCCTCGTGGAGCTAATCGAGAAAATGATGACTGAATTCTCTCTCGCCGCCAGCCCCATGAGCTGGGCCGTCGACATCGTTCCCGCGCTACAGTATCTTCCCGAAGGCTTCCCTGGCACCTCCTTCAAGAAGACAGCCCGTCTCTGGCGCCGTTCCATCCTAGCATCTGCTCACATTCCCTACCAGTTTGTCCGAAAGCAGATGTCGTCGTTGACAAACCGGCCTTCGTACGTCTCCAAGCTCGTCGAGCAGCTGGCAGAGGGCGATGGCAAAGCATTGAGCGAGGACGATGAGCAGGCTATCCTTTGGACGGCAGCGAGTTTGTATGGCGCTGCGGCTGACACGACGGTCATTACGCTTACGATTTTTACCTTGGCGATGCTCAAGTTTCCGGATGTTCAGAGGAAGGCGCAGGCGGAGATTGACAGGGTTGTTGGGACCGGTCGCTTGCCGACATTCGCGGATCGCGAGAATCTGCCATATGTCGACGCTCTCGTCAAGGAAGCCTCGAGATGGTGGCCCATCACGCCCTTGAGCTTTCCCCACACGGTGACCAAGGAGTTCGAGTACCGCGGCTACCGCATTCCCAAGGATGCAATCATCATGCCTTCGGTATACTGGTTCCTTCACGACCCAGAAGTCTACCACGATCCCGAGCGCTTCGATCCCGACCGGTTCCTCCCGCCACGGCTAGAGCCTGACCCGACGTCGCAGGCGTTTGGCTACGGGCGGCGGGTCTGTCCTGGGCGATTCTTCGCAGACTCGAGTTTGTACATCAACATTGTGCAGACTCTGGCTACTTTCAACCTCAGCAAGGTCGCGGGCGAGGACGGGGTGGAGGAGGAGCTTGATGTCAAACCCAAGCCGGGCGTGCTGACGTATCCGACCGAGTTTCGCTTTGAGGCCACGCCACGGAGCGAGAAGCATGCTGAACTCATCAAGGAGCTCGAGAGGAAACATCCCTTCCAGCCGAGCGATGCTGGGTTGTTGCAGAAGCCGGAGGATTTTGAGGTTGGTAAGTAGGCTGCACATGCAAAGGTAGTCACTTGGTATCAACAGCGTCGGCGAAAAAAAGCGCTCTCAACAATACAACCGTTACCCTGTGCCGTGTTCATTGCGCAAATATGCCCCTAACAGAAAAGAAAGCGTGTCCCAGTGCTTGCTGTACATGAGCCCCCGGGGCGATCCCAAACTCCGACAGACCATCCAATACTCCATCAAATCGCACAAAGAAAATGCAAAGCAGTCATATGTCCTCAGCCTCAAGCGGCCATGACGCTGCGACCTCCGTCTAGTGTCAGGCGAGTGCGGATCTGAACGCGAAGGGCGCGGTGGGCAAGGCGAATAACCTGAGCCTTGGTGTCAATGTCATCAGCCTGAGCGTCACCTTCACCGCGAAGGTCGATGATGGCGCTGGGCGAGAAGACGAGGGCCTCGCCGGTGCGCAGGCTGACAATCTTGGCAAAGAGCTCCATGCCGGCGTTCTTACCGCCGAGAGCGAGGGGTCTGACGGCGCCGCGGTACAGATTGGCCTCGTCGATGGGGGTGCCTGATTCGTCGGAGCCGGCGGACATGTAGGAGACGCCTGCGAGATGGCCCTGGAGGGTGCGAAGCCAGTCGGGCGACGTGAAGCGGTGCACGATAGTAACGGAGCACAGGTCCAGAAGCTTTGGCGACACGGTGGGTTCCTGGGTGGAGATGATGATGCGGGCGCCCAGATGGCGCTGGAGGCGGATGATGCCGAGGAGGTTGTCGGTTAGGGTGCGCGATTCGGGGCCCATGGTCATGTACTTGTGCGCCTCGTCAAGAGCGATGACACGGCCGATGGGAGAGGTGCCTTCGACGAAGAGGTGGAGGCAGATGTTGAAGAGGGAGCAGGCCATCTCGGCGGTGACGCAGGGGCATGAGAGGTCGACAATGGTCAGTTGACCGGCCTGTAGAGTGTGAGCGATGAGCAGAGGGGGAGGAAGCGGGGGGACAAACCTTGGGAGTCCAGTCGTTGCCACCAGTGACAGGAGCATACTTATTGGTCCTGTGTCTGGAATTGCCGGTCTGAACCATGAAGCTCTCGAGGGTGTCGAGACGCTGGTTAAGAGGGGCGCGCTGCATGTCTGTCAGGTCCTCGTGGTCCATCTTGGACTTGAACTTTTGGTAGTTGAAGTAGCCTCCGGTCTCCTGCTGCTCAAGGCGCAGCTCGCGGAGGACACGGCCGACGACGCGCATGTAGAGGGGCACGTTTGTCTCTCCGACGGCCATGAGGTCGAGCATGCGAGAGGTGTTGAGGTGGCTGTCGCGGAGCTGGAGGGGCTCGATGATGACGCCTGGGACGTTGCGGTAGGTGTGCCTAATGGTCTTGATGTTTGTGGGTGCGCAGACGACGCGGACGCGGATACGCTTGTCCGAGGCGAGGCAGGCTGCTTCGCAGATGAGGCCACCGGCGTCCGAGTTGAAGCCGTCGTAGTGGAAGACAATGCCGGTGAGGGGCTTGGGGAGGACGCCGTACTTGTTGGGGAGGAGGCAGTTCTCGAGCAGGCAGGCGAGGGTGTTGCTCTTGCCGGAGCCCTGGGAGCCGCAGATGAAGGTAGAGGAGGGGGCGGCGACGTTGTGGAAGATGCGTGATGCCGAGAGGGAGGGAGGAGCGGCAAGGACAGCTTCTTGGTCATCTTTAGGCGCGGCCTTGGCCTTAGTAATGGCGCGCGAGTCGACGCCGAGGAGGCCGTAATGGGAGGGCGGGGCGGTCTCGAGGGGAGGAAGGGTGAGGAGGGGGCTGGTCTTGATCTCGTCGTTCTGCTGGGTCTTGACGGTGAGGAACATGCTCTCGAGGCTGGTGTCCATGGTCGCCTCGTCGGGCTCGGAGATGGCCGAGGCGGGGGTCTGGACCTGGCTCTCCTGGATGGCCTCGGGGGATGAGGTGTCCGAGTTGGTCGAGCTGTCCGACAGACTGAGCTTGTTGAAGGACATTTTGCCAAAGAAGAGGTCTTTGGGTATGGTGAACTTGACGGCAGGTGCTGATGCTGGGACGTCCTTGGGTGCGCTGAACTTGATGAGGGGTGCTGATGCTGGCACAAGTTGCGTAGAGGATGTCGTGGCTGGGATCTTATGAGGGGCCGGTGCTGGGGAAGCCTGGGAAGCCTGAGGAGGAGGCTGCGGTGCCGTAAAGAGCTTCGTGGGAGCTGTTGGTGCAGGTGAGGCCTGCGAAGAAGATGCCGATGCTGAGGCAACGGGCCAAGGCGAGGCCTGAGGCGGGAAGAGGGCAGCGGTAGCCGGCGATGTGGAGACTTGCGAAGAAGATGCCAGAGGCTGCGTAGACTTTGGGGGAGAGGACGGCGCGGTGAGCAGCTTCAGAAGAGGGACCGGCGATGGTGAGCGTGAGAGCTGTGGGCTGCTGGCGGAGCTGCTGTGATGGCTGTCGGGGGGCGAAACAGGCTTCGGGAACGTCCAGAGCTCATAACCCGCGTTTGAGAAGATTCCGTTGCTGCTGCTGCTGCTGGGGGCGCTTGTCTTGACGAGGGCGGTAGACGTAGGGCCAAAGTCGAAGGTTGATTTCTTAGGCTCCGCGGGGTGGAAGAACAACGTGCTGGGTTTGTTGTCTGCCATGGCAAAAAGGGAGTTCAGGCCTCGTCGCCTGATGGTTCCTGGAGTTCAACGGCGTTTGCGTCGAAGGGCAGCCTGGCGATGCAGGCGGCGAACTGCAGTGAGGGTGAGGTGTGGAAGTGATGACAAGTCAAGTTGACTGGGCCGGGAGCCTAAAGTGCAAATGTCGTGTCAGGCGCGATGGGACGCGTTCCTGCAGTGACATGGGGAAAATTGGGGATGCGGGCGGGGACCTGCATCGTCTAAAGGACCCGGAGATCTGGGTGGGGCCGCAAGGGTCAGGCCGTGGCATCGCGTGGCCTCATTTCGCACACTGGCCTGGTTGCCATCGTTGATTCCCATCTCGATGTCATGGCAGAATCAAGTCATTGGAGTAATTCACTCTTGGGATGCATATCTAGAGAGAGGACCGAGCGCAATGGGAGATATGTCACTGGCAGATTCTCTGGATGCTCTGGGGAGGGAGGCCTGGATTCTTCCCTAACTTTCGCAATTGGACACCATCGAAATGCCGCTTGGCGGCATTGGAAGCCCGCCAGGGAGAGGGAGGCGTAGGGGCGCTGCCGCCTCGTTCCCTCTAGTCCAGTCCCTTGCCCAGAGTTCCATACCGTGTAGATGGGCTCCGGGTAGAATTCCATCATCCAAGGAATTGCGATTACATTCGAATGAACAAAACACACCTTCCAGACCCCGGGCAGTTTCAAGAATCATCGCTGACGAAGACCCTCAGGCTGGAAAAGAAGCCAGTCTTCGAGGCTATCCACTGAAACAGGCCACTGGAAAAAGGGAGAAACAGTTTCCAACGATCAATGGCAAGCTGGAAACTTCTCGACAAGATGCACGGGGCAATGGTTGAGTTTCCTTGTCCAAGATGGACATCACAGAGACTTGCTGGAAGCGATCGAACCAGTCTTACCGCCCTTTTGCTCCTAGGCAATGCAGCAGTCGGGAGACACCGACGCCTCGCATGCATCTCGACACCAAGCCTCGGCAGCCCCCGAAGCCTTACATCGATCACCACCCCTTCAATCGAGAAGACCGCCGTTTTCAACCGGCGATTCAATCAAAAGCCCGCAGTGCAGCCGCCTCCATGGGCCTGTACTACCCCAGCGGCCCGCCCGGGCTGACCCTCGCCTCCAACGGCACAAACTCTATCATGCATGATCGAAACAACCCCCCGCGACATCCCCTCCTTGGTGTCACCCAAACGACAGCCTCAGTGCGACCCTCCGAGAAACAACCACCCGCTCCCTCACATTCGCCCATGTAGGCCATCGGCAAACACACGCCTTCAATCAGCCGCAGAGGCATCACATCGAAGGTCGCACGGCAATTGGCCTGGTCAATCGCCATTGAGCCAGCCCTAGGACCGCCACGACGATGCCCGCTCCCACGTAGGCCATTTGAATGGCCAGGCTGTGCTGCGTGGCGGCAGTCTGGTACGACGCTGTGCAACCTCTATCACGCGAGTGCCGATCTTGTGTTGCCCACGAGGTAACACGAGGCAGCTGACAGGGAGCACAAGCATTATGTCTGTTTGCATGGAGGGAAGCTCTCGAAGCTCCTCTTTCCTATAAAACCCACCCGTTTGCCACGAAATATCTGGCAAGGAAGCAGACACATTGATCAGATCATGCTCCTCAGCTTAGACAGACCAAATTTCCATCATGGCTTCCAACATTGTCCCCGGCGAATGGCTCGTGTCCCTCAGGACCTACGCCAACGATGCCATGGACGATGAACACTCATCCGTCATTCGCACACGCACCGCAGACCCCGACACGCACTTCAACTGCGACGTCCGCTGCCACTTCAAGCTCCCCGAGCTCCGCGGCTACGTGGCAAAGTTTGACGACGAAACCAAAGCCGAGCTCGAAGACCTCCAAGAGGTTGCCGCCATCGAACCCGTGCAGATCTACAGGCACTGCGCCACGGCGACGGTACAGCCCAACGCCCCCTGGGGCCTCGCCCGCATCTCGCGGCGCCAAAGGGTTCCTGGCACCGGACCCTTCCAGTACCGCTACAAGGCCACGGGCGAGGGCACCATTGCCTACGTCCTGGACACGGGCATCACTGACGGACATGAAGAGTTTGAAGGCCGTGCCTCCAAGGGTCCCGTCTTCTCGTCCTCTGAGGGCGTCAGCGACGTTGACACGGATGGCCACGGGACTCATGTCGCCGGCACAATCGCAGGAAAGACGTACGGCGTGGCGAAGAAGGCCGAGATTGTGGGCGTCAAGGTCTTCAATGACGAGAAGCCTGACCCGGGTGCCACAAACGGCGACATCATTAAAGCCATTGAGTGGGTTGTTGATGAAGCCAAGAGGCATGGCAAGCCGTCTGTCATCAACCTGAGCCTCGGCGGTGGACCGAGTGACATCCTCGACAAGGCTGTCGCCTCGGCTGTCAGGGCGGGCGTGACTGTTGTCGTTGCTGCCGGAAACTCGGTTGTAAGTGAACATTGCCGTGGACGTGGTCGAACCGAAGAACTGACAAGCAACAGGAAGTGGCAGACAGGGGCTCTCCCAGCCGTGAGCCCCTGGCCATCACCGTCGGGGCCACAAGCGTCCAGGATGCATCCGCGCCGTTCAGCAACTTCGGAAAGTGTAAGTGCCTCGGGCTCGTTACTTGTGCGCGCGGTGCTGATTTGTGGCATGCAGCCGTCGACATTCTCGCCCCTGGCGTCGACATCAAGTCGGCTTGGATCGGGGAGAGTAACAGCGAGACAAGGTCCATCAACGGGACGTCCATGGGTGAGCAACCCTGGCCGATCTGCCAACCCATCGCTAACACTCTGCAGCCTCACCCCATGTCGCAGGCGCCGTCTGCTGCCTCCTGGAAACCGAGAAGCTCGAGCCCCTGCTGGTCATGCCGCAGCTGTTGACCTGGGCGGACAAGAACAAGGTGTCTGGCCTCAGGGAGCGGACCATCGATGCGCTGCTGCAGGTATCTGACAATTAGGTCGGGCAAAAAGAGGAAAGCGTTGGTCAGTCACTGTCTGTGAATTGTGTGTCTTTTGTTTGGGACGCCCAGATTGCCTGGAACAAGAAGCGCCGATGCTAGGAGTATTGATATGGTAGGAGGGGATGGGGGGAAGCAGCGGTGAGGGATATGATGTGTGGTATAAGGCAGTGCGTGTATGCTTGACAGACAGATCTCAAACGCCAGTGTCCTTCCTTTCCCTCGGTCGAACGTTTGTAAACTCCGAAAAGATGTGATGTCTTGTCTCGTGGCTTTGGGGGAAGGCACTCGGCTGCTCGAAAACCGCGCATGACTCGTGCCACCCCGCGCCAGAAGAGAGAAACATGTGTCGACGAGGGAATCAGCCCCTTCCGCCGTTGTAATCAGCGCCGCCAGCCTTGCGCAGACGGGTGACGACTTCCTTCTCGTCAAGGTCGCCCTTGTCGCTCGCGTTGACCTGGATACTGTGGTGGGCGAGGACCTTGCGAACGTCGCCGCTCTCGATACTGACACGGGCCTTGCGCATGACCTTTGTGTTCTCGCCGATCCAGACGACGAGAATGAACTTGATGCGCTTGCTTTCCGAGTCGTTGGCGTACTCGACGCGGACGTAGGCGTACTGGACCTGGGCAGGGTCGAGCTCGGCGGCCAGCTCGGAGAGGTCGCCCGTGCCGGTCTTGGAGAGGACGAGCTTGCTGGAAGTGGGCGAGGCGTTGGAGACGAGTAGCCAGGTCGTGGGCTCCTTGTCGTCGCGAACGGCCTCGTAGGCGGCGGCGATTTCGGGTGCTTCGAGGCCGGACATGGTGGAGGTGGGAGGGGTTGTCGGGAGGGGGGAGGGGAGAGTCGGGAACGGCGCAGACGATGGGCGAGTCTGTCGGGGAGGGGAGTCGATTGAGAGACCGATCCAGCGGCGGAGGTCTAGAGGAGGCTCGGAGGGAGGACTGGGATGGCCGGTCGGCGGCGCAATGGCTCGTGGTGGGAGGTGTGGTGTGGTGTTGCGGTGAAGGTGTCGAGGGGTAAAATGGGGACACTTTGTGCTGTGCTGAGCTGTGGCGGCGACACGCGATGCGAATGCGGGGTCCCTGGGTCGCTCCTTCCACTTCCGCCGCCTCGCCCCCATCCCCCTTCTTTCCCCTTTTCATCTCACCTCGCCATTGAAACGGACGACGAAGTCATCCACGTTCCAGCCGGGAGTCCGAGTCAGAGCAGATGGAGTGGCTGACTGATCCGGGCGCATGAAAGATGTCGCTGCGCAGATATATCAATTGGCGACGGGCTGCAGAGTGACATCCTCAGCTGTCGATCTTCCAATGTCACTTCCCACCAAAGAATGCATGGGCGGTACCTGCTAGCTCTTATCACCAGCGCGTCGCGACGAACCTCGCCGGATCAGCTTGCCCGTCGGGTGCGTCATGCCTGTCAACCACGCCCTTGACCCCGCGTCGTACCTGGGCGTGTACAAGGACACATCGACCTCGACGTCCTGACTTCTTCTTTTTCACTGCTGCTCGCATCACCTTCTCCCCAAGACTTTCATCCACTGCCGCCGCCAAACACCATCATGTCCGAAACCACCATCCAGTTGCAATGCCACTGCAAGGCAAACACCTTCACGGCGACCATCCCCTCCACATCTCTCCCCCTCGAGGCGTCTGCCTGCCACTGCACGTCCTGCCGACACACCAGCGGCGCCATGTACCAGTGCGATATCACCTGGCCTAACCCCGACGAAGACGTCTCCCAGCTTAGGGAATATCGCTTCTCCAACCGCCTGCGCGACTTCAGCTGCCCGACCTGCAGATGTCGCATGTTGATCAAGGACGTTAAGAACAACTACATGTGCGCCCCGATTGGCTCGCTCAGCAACCTGCCTGTGCTGCTCAAGTTGACGAGCAATATCTTCGTCACTGACACCATCGACGGCGGTGCTTCGATGTGGATGAGGCATGCAACCGACGACGCGCTTGTTCCTCGCTGGACCGGAGCTATTCAGAAGAGTGATGAGTTGCCCTTCGAATGGCCTGGGACAGCGCCTGCGCACGATGAGAAGGTGAAGCCAGACCTCACACCCCTCTGGTGCCACTGCAAGGGCACCAAGTTCTTCCTCCGGCCAGGCTCCGACCTTCTCTCTCTCCCTTCGGAGGATATCCCATGGTATGTCGACAAGTCTACCGGACGGTATCTTGCCCAGCCAGACGGTTGCGATTCATGCCTCAAGACCAGTGGCGCCGACATCACCTACTGGACTTTCGCACCCTACACACACATCTCCACGTCCAAGAACCCCTCAGAGGAGCCCGAGTTTCGCACCAAAGCCGACTTGCTCGACGCCGTCAAGCGCAAAGACCCCAAGGTAGGAACCTTGGGCGTCTATCAGAGCTCTCAGCACGGCCATCGGTTCTCATGCTCCGTCTGCTCAGCCGTCTTCTTCTTCGCCGGCGACGGGTCCACAGACAAGGTCGACATTGCCGTCGGTGTAATTGATCATCCAGATGGTGCCCGCGCCGAGGGCCTGTTGAAATGGGAGATGGGCATGGTTGAGCATGCAAAGGATGGCAAGGGGGGTTGGAGGGAAGAGCTATACGACTCAGTCGTGAAGCAGGCAGCGGTGTGGCAGGGAGGTTCTGCCTCTTGAACAAGCTGTCGCAGTCAAATTTCAGCTTGGAGCGACATTCCCCGGAATTAGGGTGTTGACTTGATGAATCACGATTCACGACTCCAAGCGACAAGATCGGTGAACACCGCTCAACACTATACCTTGTCCCTCGAACCTGATTTCAAATCATCTACGACTTGAAACCCAATATCTCGTCAAAGCAGGTTCAATAGTCTTTTACGAGCCCTGCAGGCACCACGTTTTGTCAGCTTCATCTTCCCCCCACGCGCTAGAGGCATTCGCAGCCCGTAGAACACCGGAATCCCGCGATCTCGACGCCTCCACGGGGATACCGTCGACGACCATCAGAGCAACCTCCGATTACTCAGCGGTGATGCGGCAGAATATGGAGTGTTTCAATTCATGCGCTTTGAGATGGCTGGATATAAAGGGTCTATGATCTCGGGCTGGAGGGTTGGATCTCGTGCTCTCAACGACCAGTCGCAACATCGCTCTCGATCCAGTCACGGCTGCTTTCCTGCCCTCCAATCGAAACCAAGACTCACCTCCAACTTCATTCAAAAGTCTCGTAATGTCCAAGGTCGCTGTCATCGGGGGAAGTGGCAATGTCGGAAGGACGATGGTCGATGCTTTGAAGGCGCACCCCGACCATACCGTCATCGTCTTCGGTCGAAAGGTATGCTAGGAGCCATGGAACAGCAATTTTGGTGGCCAAGATTTGCTGAACAACGACAAGTTGCCCAAAACTCAAGACCCCGAGGCCCCGGTTGTCATGGTAGATTACTCCGACATCACAGGTCTCGTCGCCGTCCTTGAGGAGCACCAGATCGACACCGTCATCTCCTGCGTGGTCATGAATACCGAAGGTTCAGCCGCCGCGCAGTCCAGCGCCATCACCGCGGCCGACAAGTCGTCAACCACCAAGCGCTTCCTCGCCACCAACTGGGCGACTCCCAGCAACGATTCGTAAGTCGGCCCATCGCCTTCCCGCCTCACAATGCTGACTGACTCTGGCAGCAAAAACCCCTGGGGCAAGTGTCTGGCCGCCGCGCAAGCTCAACTACGCGAGACGTCTCTCGTCTGGACCGAGATTGCGACGGGCTACTTCAGTGACTTCTGGGGCCAACCCTACATCAAGAGCCACATGCCTCCGGTTCGCCCAGGCCTCGAGATCAAGGACCGTATCGCGGGCATCCCAGGTACCGGAAACGAGCCCGTCTCGTTTGCCTACAGTCTCGATGTGACTCGCTTCATCGCCGAGAAACTTCTGTTCGTGCCCGATGCCGAGTGGGAGCCTGTTTCCTTGATTCTCGGAGACCGCCTGACCTGGAACGAGTTCCTCGCGCTCGCTAAGGAGGCAAGGGGTAAGTTGATCGGTGATCGAAGTAAGAAGATCGCTACTGACGGCCACAGGTGGCGAGTTCGACGTTCGTTACGACAGCGTGGAGGATCTTGAAGCCGGCAACATGAGGGAACTTCCGAACCACGTCGAGTCGTACATGTTCTTCCCCAAGCTGGCGCTCCGGGGCCTGTACTCAGCCCTGTGTCTGCTCATGGCCAAAGGGGGCTTCAACTACCCTTTGGAGAGGTCGATCAACGCTCGCAAGTTCCCCGACTTCAAGATGCTCACCGTCAAGGAGATGCTGCAGCAGACGTGGGGAACTCACCGTGAGGATGCGGAGTGAGGCTCGACGTCCAGGGCAGACGCGTCAGGACCTCGGAGAAAGCTCGACGGAGACGCGATTCTTCCTGCGGAATTGTGAATTCCATGCCTCGTATTGACCGAGACATAGCTCCCTGCTGTGTCTAGATCGTCAGGAACATGGAATGCGCGACAGGGTGCCTTGGCAACTGTCACATTCCTCAGTTTCTGGATTCGCTTAATACAAGACACCTTAGATCCCAAAGTCGAATCCTTCCACAATTCGAAGACATTGCCATCTTGACTTGCCGCCGGCACTTTGAACGATTGTTGATTAATATAGGCCAGATAACAGAGCAAGGTATCTACAGGAACTCGCAGAATCGCGATCAAGCTATTCAGCTGATCAGAAGCAGCCATCCGTCCCAACTTTCTCAAGGGACGTGGCAGGCCGCGGCGTTTGGACCCCCATCGGCGATCAACGCATCTCACTGGACGAGCATCTACGCCGCCTGGACGTACTCGTAGCAGAGAACCTCGCCGACAGTGTGCATGACCTCGCCGATGCTCCTGCTCGGGATGATGCCGCGCATGTCAAGGACGTGGCCGAGCGTGGTCTGGCAGCCGCCGTTGTCGCCCTCAATCTGGATGCCACTACATTTCAATGTCAGCCAAAAGCTTCGTCATGTACTCCAGAGAAGCAAACTCACGGGATCTCAGGGGGAGGGGCGCCAAAGAGCTCAACGCCACCGCAAGGCTCCTGGCCTTCACGGTTACCGAGCTGCCTGTTCTCGCCCCAAATCTCAGTAGTGCGACGCTCCGGGTCGAACGACTGCCAGTCAGCCCACATCTTGTCGAGCCAAGTGTGGTGCATGTAGAAGAGGGGGTCGCCGGGGCTGGAGATGGGGTTGGACATTTGCGCGCCGACGCCCGAGTGGCCGCCGTAGTGAGGCCAGCTCTCGATGCAGGTCCAGGCCTCCTCCCAGCCGGTGGCGGCGAGGCAGCTGTCGACGTAAAAGTCCGAGGTGTAGGCGCTGGCCGTGTCGTTGATGCTGCGGCGGATGCACTGCTCCTGGAGGTCGTAGCCGATGCCGATCTGGTTGGTGTACGAGGCAAAGGGACCGTCGGTGATGCACTCGTTCTCGGGGTTGCCGTCGCCGCCGAAGCCGGTGACGGGGTCGAGGAGGACAGAGTTGATGAAGTTGCCGCTGTCGAGCTGTTCCTGCCAGTACGGCTGACCGCCGGTGTAGCCGCACTCGGTCTCGAGGAGGGTCTCGTGGGCGAAGATGAGGAGCCTGTGGAAGGGAAGGAAGGCGCCCTGGGAGACTCAGTTAGTATTGTTGTGCTCCGAGGAGAAAAATCTTGCTTACCACGCGGTGAGTGACGCCGGTCGAGAGCACATGGGCGCTCTGAAGCTCGTCAAACTTGGTCACACCGCCGTAGAGACCCAGAGTGCCGGGCTTCTCCATCAGACAGCGCTCGGCATCAATGTATGCCCGCTTCTCTTCATCGTTGAGTGTGTGCCTAGAACCTCATCATCAACCTCTGCCACCCCCAAAACCCAAGGACCAGGAAGACATACCATGCTCTGCGCTGCTTTGGCGCGGTACAAGCCGTCTGACGCTTGACAGTCGGCGAAGCGAGTGACCCTGTCGCGGCAAGGGCAGCCAGGAGGAGACGAGTGAGAGTGACAGACATGGTGTATTCTAAAAAAGAGTGTGGGTGGATGGCTGGTGCATTCCTATGTAGATGATGGGAGAGAAAAGAGAGTAGACTTGGCTATTCGGGGCGCCCGCCTTCCTTAAGTATTGCAAGGACGGGGGCATGCGTTGCCAAGACGTGTCCAAGAATAGGGGGGGACGGCTATGTGGGCTAAGCTCTTCTGCCACGAGCATGTCTTAGATTGTTGACATGGAGAGTGTGCCGAAGACCCGGGGGGCGCTTGTGTTTGTGAATAACAGGAAGGGCGAAATGCCAAATAGGTTCGAGACATGCGCTGAGCTGTGGTCTGGTCAGCAGCCATGGCGTAGGTCTGGACTCGGGGCAGGGAGGTTGGGATTCCTGTGCTGGTGGTCGGTTATGATGAGCTTGGAGGTCTGTCGTGAGGAGAGTTTAGGGGTCAGCAAGCGTCGGCGATGACAGGTGGTTGGTGGTGGCCGCTTGTTCTAGCGTCTCGCCGTTAACTCATTGCAGCCACCACTTGAAGAAACCAAGATGAACGCCATCTCCTGTCGATCTCTCCTCCCTCTTGGAAAGCCAAGAAAAGTCGCGGGTGTCTTCCCCCGTGTTGGTAGCAACTTTCCGCAGGGTGGTCGGGGGAAAGGGCGGCGCGTGTCTGAGACAGGCGCCAGCCTCCGAGATTCCAAGCTCGGGGACACTGAGGCATCGAAGACGCGATCGGCACGGAAGGGGAGATTGCGGCACCAGTCGCAAAGCCGGCCGGCGCATGAAGAGTCCCCTTTCCAGAAGAACGTCTTGGATTGCTGCAGCTGAGAGGTGGGACAACGCGGGCAGGGAGAAGCGAGGAGTCTGGGGTTGGAGGCTCGGCGTGTACATTCCTCAACTGCTTGTTGTTATGCCCTGCGTATATTGTGTAAGAAGACTAATCGAAACTGCCCTCGTATCTGCTGTGTTATATCGCAGCGTGCCCCCCGTGCCGCGCGTGAGACCAAACTCGGGGCCCAACTGTGCCGGCCTGCCGGCCGGCACAGGCGACGCTGCTCACATGTCCTTCTCGTCCTCGATGCCTTCGCGGAGGATCTTGACCTGTCGCTTCATCTCGACAAATAGCTCAAACTTGTCCAAGTCGTCCTCGCCGCCTTCGCTGCCGTCACTTCCGGGGCCTTCGTCGTCGCTGACGAGGACCCATGCGTCACCCGAGCCACCGCTGGCACGTTTGCCCTTGGTCCGTCTGGCGATGGCGAGGAGCGTGGCGACAAAAGCTTCTTGGATGTAAGCGAAGCTGAATCCGTCGGTTATTTCGGCAATGGCCCTGCATAGCTGGTCGGGGAAGTCGACGTCCTTGTTGGACTTGAGCTTCTTCTGCCAAAAGTAGCAGTAGGCCTCGCGCTGGTCGACGTTGGGGTCGGGGAAGTAGTACTTGCGGTCGAAGCGCGATGGGCGTTTCTGGTTTCATCAGCTTATGTTCCAGTCCCAGCCTCGTTGGGGAGGTAAACTCACAGCAATGCCCGGATCGAGGTCCTCGAGGTGGTTGGTCGTGGCGATGATGAAGATGCCGTCATTCTGCTTCAGACCATCGACCTCGTTGAGGAAGTAGCTCCGCACGTAGGGCGTGATGAGGGTGTCAATGTCCTCCAGCACGATGTAGCAGGGCGCAAACTCGCGCGCCTTTGCAAAGATGAGGGAGATGCAAGCTTGCGGTCCCATCCACGAGTCGATGCTACGGACGTACATTGTCGGGATGGAGGGGTCCCTATCGAGGAGCATGTGCATGGTGGCTCTGACGCTGATGGTCTTGCCGTTGCCCGGGGGCCCGTGGTAGATGATGCCGCGCTTCCAGGGGACGCCGAGGTTCTTGTAGGTAGACTTGGAGTCGAAGAAGGAGTTGTGATCATCGATGAGGGACTTTTTCATGTCCTCATCGAGGATCACATCGTCCCATGATGCGCCCTGGGCGCTCTGCCACAAGCTAGGGTCCTTGAACCACCAGCCCTGGTCGAAGACCCAGAGTTCGTTGTGCAGCTCGCCAGCCCAAGCGCCAGCAGCAAGGACCAGCTCATTGATCTTGATCTCATTTGTGCCCAGGACGTACGAGTTCTTATACTGCGGGAAGCCCGACTGGCCATCGCGGCCATCGGCGATGTACAGAAGGAACTCCTCGTCGTTCCATTTGTACAAGAACTTGCCGAAAAGAATGTAGTTCGCTGTGAAGCCCTTCTGGCCGTCCATCCTTCGTGAGGGAGGCTGGTAAAAGGTCCACTCTAGCGACGAGGGCAGGCTGCTGTCGTCCTCAACGCGGGTAAAGGAGCCATTCCCGGCTGCCGCGAAAGAAAGAAATTCGACACCGCTCATGTGATTATCGGCGACGACGACCAGCTTGAGCTCGGGATACTGCTTCCTCAGGGCTTGAGTGACCACCAAGTCGGTGTCGGTGCGGGGAGCCTGGCCGTGTTCGAAGTAGGCGGCGGTGGTCTTGTCGGCGCGGTGGCCGCTTCGCTCAGCGGACATGCGCTGCGATGCGGCGGCCGGCTTTCCAGCGGCAATGGCGGGGTTCTCTGTAGGAGGCATCATGCCGTATGTTGAAGGATGGCCGTACTTCATGGCGCCGCAGAGCATCGGCTGGGGAGGGCCAGCCGCTGTCGCAGGATGACCAAAGCCAAAGGGCTGGCCGTGCTGGCCATGTTGGCCACGCTGTTGGTCGTAAGCCGAGGCACCAGGCCTACTGGCGAGGAAGTTCATCTTGCTGCCGTCCATTGCGATGCTGTCGATGCGTCGAGGTCAGTCGCCTGGGTTCGATTGAAGCGAGCCGGGGCTCTCCTAGATAGTAACGCCGGTCAATGTTGCTGCCTGGAGGGAGCAGCTCGGCGAGAGGTTGGAAGGGAGGGGGAGGAGCTCGAATGGCGATCAGTTCCAATACTCCATTGGCAAGGCAATAGCTGTAGGAGCTGTCGGGAACATGCAGCAGCAGGGGGGCGTGATTCGCCAATCGGCGCTGCGCCTCGACGTAGCCCGACCGGCAGGCACACCTATCTCGGCCAGGCAAGCCAGGGCGAACAATGCTATGCGCCCGAGGCGACAATGGCCTGCGAAGCCGGGCGTGACGGATTCTTGGCTGTCCGCATGACGGATGATGGATGAAGAAGCTCGGGGCAGTCGGCAGATGATGGAGACAGGTGGTGGGCGGGAGATGTTCAACCCGTTCAAGTGAGCTGGTGCCACAGCTGTGATGGACCGCTGGGGCTGGGGGTGGCGGGGTAACGATGGCGAGCGGGGAAGTGACTGACGGGAAGCGACCGGCGTTGCGTTCAAGTCGCAATGGGTTCAAGACCTGAAGATCTCTAATTTTTGCCCATCGCTTCTCTCCTTCTACCTCTCCGCCTCGACCGTCTTGCGTCTTATCTTTTGCTATAGTCGCGTCCAAGGGCTGCCACTCTGCTACCTTACTCCGGCTTCTGCGCCGTCACGACGACGACATTGAACAGCGCGTGAACCTTGTTATCCCTAGCCGCAGCCCTGACGCCCGCGTTGAGCACCTCAACCTCCTCCGGGGTCCATCCCAGAACACCACTGAACAGCTGCGCAGTGAACCCCTGAACGCCCTCGAGGAAGTTCTGGCGCGCATACAACCCACATTCCTTGAGCCGCTTGTCCTTGGCCCAAGTGCCCACGGGGAGTTTGAAGTTCTGCTTGACGACGTTGCTGAAGCCCGCGTCCTTTGCCCATCCCTCGAATGACGGAGCGGGGTTCATATTGCGCCCGATCTTGTCGCAGGCGTCCATCAGCCCGGTCATCATCTTGACAATGGCGTTATCGTCCTTGAGCGTCCCATCCTCGGAAACCAGCACGTTGTCTGACTCTTGGAACTCGACGAATCCGCCCGGTGACAGGTGATTGTAAATCTGCTTGAAGAGGCGCGGCCAATCCTTGATCGACCCGGCCATGTACCGACAGTGGATGTAGTCGTACGTCTCCAAGTCGACCCAATCCTGCTCGACATCATCGACGACAAACTTGACATTGGGAGGCGTCCATGACGGCTGAATGGGGCTGAGGTCGTTGCCCACGATTGATGCTGCTTCAGGGAACTGATCGCCCAGCTGGATGGCCCAGAGCCCGGTGCCTGTGCCGATGTCGAGGACGCGTTTCCCGGTCAGGTCGACAGGCGCAAGAAGCAGTCGGTCGTTGAAAAGACGAAAGAAGCCGTGATGGACCATGTCGAGACGGTCCTGCTCCTGGGCATCGTTTGGGAAATTGTAGGTCCCGGAATTGTAGCCGTGGTACCGGCGACCGTGGCGATACTCGTACTCCAGCGCGCTGCTGTTGAGGGATGTGCTAGTGGTTGATTCATCATCAAAGGGCGAGTTGGCGCTTTCGTCGGCCTCGACCTCGATGTGGTCCTGCAACGGCTGGGCAGCGGCAGACATCTTTCAATCTTTGCAAACGCTTGCTTTGGTAAAGGAAGAAGAAGAGGGATAGATCCAACGACGGCGATTGAGGGGACATTGGGGCCAGAGGGATACCCCGACTTGCCTGTCTGCGTTCCCTGCACGAACCCCTGAATATGCATGGCGGGACGCTGAGTTGGCGGTTGGTTCTCCTTGGGCGGGGTGATCGGCTATGGTTCTGCACGGGACAGCCCATTTCTGGTTTTCCGACTCCTCGGCAGAGACAGCACCTGCCAGGAAGTTGCCAGATCGCCAATCGTTTGCAGGGGTTCCAGAGACGACTGCTTGACTGCAGCAGACCGCTTCTGATCTCCACCAGGAAGCCTGCCACAATTGATCTGGAATTGTCGGGGCTATCAGCTTCAACAACTCCAGGAAGCTGTTGATGGCTTTCAGCAACGCGCTATGAATTCTGTTCCACAGTTGAAACTCACAATCCGGAATGGTGTAATGGTCAACATTTGTCGCTCTCATGCAGAGCGCCGACAGGCTCGGGGTTCAATTCCCCGTTCCGGAAGCTTTTTGCCCCCACGGTAAACCGTCCAGCTAAACCAGTGGTCTTTTGTCTCTCCTTGACGCCAGCTCCCCCTTTTTGCACGTTGGGGGACGGAAGAGGAATGGGATTCTGGCTAGTTTATGTATGAAGAGTTTGCGCTAACATTGACCGTTGCTGATAAACTAATCTCAGGCCGTGGTTTTTCACAAGGGACAGTCGATCCCGAGGTTATTTACTCTCCTTTGGCCCTGAAGACCTGAAGCCTGATTTCGGTTCATTCCACAACGGGACTTCCGTGGACTCGTTAGTGACAGCCTGATCTGTAATGGATACGTATGGCATGTTCATACTCCGACAGCACGACATTTCCCGTGTCCTTGAACCATGCTGGCCTTTTCCCCTTGGGCACTTGGTCTCTTGAGATCCAACGTATAGGGGCAATCTCTGAATGAAACTTGAAAGCCTTAGGGAGGAAGTCGTTGGCAATAATCAAGGCATTTCAAGTCGAGCAGCCTTGACGACAAAAGCACCCGCGATGCCAAGATCGTCGCCCGACTCTTGGCTGGCGGCTACATGTAATCCTACGGGGTGGGCGTTGGCTGTTGGCTGGCAACTTGATGCTCCAAACCAATCGAAACACATGCCGATATGTACGTCGGGCTGACGAGTAATTTACAGATGCACCTCTTGCAGGTATTGACGGCCAACAGTGAGGATGGGTTCATCTAGACTCCCGGGCAGGGGCGAGTTCTTGCTCACCGGCCAATCCATTTCCTGTGCTACCACCGGTGCGCCTCAGCCGCATGGATGACTGATATCAACACGAAGGATGGAAGTCGCCGACTTGGATCTTCTCCCCTCTCCCCTTGCTATGCAGTTCGCCGCTGCCATCATCCGGCCGGTTTAAACCCATCCCACGCCCCTAACCGAGCCTGATCCTGAAAGGTCCCGAGACTTTCGACACCTGTCTTTCCCAGCTACTCCACGCACAACTTGTCGACATGAGGCAGTTCACAATGAGAGGTCACCTCTCCTTGGCAGTCGTATTCATTTTAAACGCCGTCGAGATGGTACGGGGAAGTCTCGCCCACCCAGCACATGACCTCAAACCGCGTCAAAACGGACTTAGCAGCAACCCGCCGCCCTCCGAACTTCTGCGACGAGCGGGTGGTGCAGGTTAGAGAAACTCCATGACCCTAAACTCAAAGAGACATGTCATCTGACGCAGCGGACATCAGTCACGGTCATGGGCGATCGCATCTACTACGATGGAGGTTGGCTTTCGCAGCAAGGCTTCATGGACTTGGGGCCGACTTTCCCGTGTTCGTGCTCAAACTCCAAGGTATCATCAGCTTTACTTACTGATTTGTTCTTGCTGCAGCCAACGCAACGCTTTCCATTGACTTGACCACATCCTGGTTCCCCGACAATGCCTCCATCTCCGCGGTCGAGCACCCCAACCAACCAACCATGGAAGTCCAGACAATCGTCACCGACCAGAAATCAAAATGCTTCTACGTCTGGGGGGGATACAGCGCTTATGGTATCCCGATCCCGGATCCCCGCGAATTCTGGAGGTTCTGCGCCAGCGGCGGCTGGCAACAAGTTGAGCTTGACTTGCCGAGTAGAATCGAGTTTCGACGGATCCCAAACTTATTCTTCTCGGCTTCCGCTAGTACCCATGACACTGGTTTCATTTTTGGAGGGGAGGCTTCCGTCTCTGCTCTCCTGCCGGGGGACAAGAAGAACTTTGAAGGCTTCCTGTCTTTTAACTTTACGTCCCAGACTTGGACGTCTCACGACAGACCGCAAGATAAGCCACAGTACTCAAGTGATGGCACCTTGTGGGGTGCAAAGGCTATCTTTGTGCCTAATTACGGCGAAAACGGTCTGATATTCTTCCTCGGTGGCTCCCGAGGCAGGGGCACCGGCAACGTGTTGTACTTGGACTTCAACACAGTCCACTTCATGGATCCTGTCACCAAGGCTTGGTACAAGCAGAGCACCACCGCTTTGAATGATAACTTCCCGGGTCCGCGTCACCAGCATTGCATCGCTGGTGTTGCGGGTGAGAACAACACATACGAGATGTAAGTGCATTTTTTTACATACCTCCTCTTCTTGGACGGGGCTGGGGCTTACTGGAAGTGCAGATATGTGTTCGGCGGCGCGAACGACGCCAGTGATTTTCTCCCAGACTCCGTCCACGTGCTGAGCCTACCATCGTTTACCTGGTCTCTTGTAACAAAGGTTGACCCCGAATTTGTGCGAGAGAACCCCAACTGCGCTGTAGTCGGGAACAGTCAATTCCTCATCTGGGGCGGAAGGACCGATGGCGACAGCGCGACACGTTACGGGGTACAAGACCCGTTCAAACAGGGCCTCGGGATCCTTGATCTGAACACACTCCGCTGGAAGGACGAGTACAACCCCGACGGTGCCCCATACAGCCCCAATCACAACGTGGTACTCGCGTAAGTTCTCGAAAGCTGCCTCCATCATCCTCCAGAGATGCAACTGTGGCTGACAGAGACACCCACAGACGTACCTCACCACCAGAGTTGTCGGATGAAGTCCGTGAGCTGTTTGGCTCTGCCGTAGAGCCCTCATCCTCAGACGAAAGCCCAGGAGCACAGCCGGAGGATCAGAATGACTCGGAGTCATCTAGCACACCGGTAGCCGCCATCGCAGGGGGTGTTGTAGGTGGTGTTGCACTAATTGCCATTACTGCCGGGGTGTACTGGTTCATGAGTAGGAGGCGGCGCAAGGTGCAAGCTCCAGTCGTCCAAACATCACCAAACGAGACCGTGTCCAAGCCTCCTTACGAACAAGTTTCCCCTTTGGATTCGGCAAAGCCTGTGGAGATGTCCGAGTTGCACGAGCTTCCCCGGCCGGTGGAGTTGGGCAATGGCAGAGAAGGACCGAAAGATGTCCACGAGATGGACGGTAGCCATGCCCGCCGTCCCTGATCTGAATCATCTTGGGCGTTCTCCACTGAGATTCCAAAGACAACCGGAAAGTCTGTAGTATGAGAAGGGCTTTGGTGTTGATTATTGGTGCATTCCTTTTCAATGACATTCTAGAGCCTCCTTACACGACATAGATTTAAGGTGAAGGGACAAAACACGAACCAACTGAATCCATGTTCGAGCGTGTGACGGCGGATGTTAACTCATGGCAAATGCCGAATAATATACACTGAACGAGGTTTTAGCCAAGGTATAGGAGTAATCTCTGGGTGAACACTGTCTTTGGAGAGGAACTCGTTGATTTAAAGTCAAGCAGCCTTGGGGATGAAAGTAATCGTAATTCCAAAATAGTCGTCAGACCCTGGACGTTACCTAGTGGCGGTTGACTTGATGGAATTAATGCATGTCGGACTGACAAGTGAATTACAGGTGCACATCTTGCAGTTATAAACGGCCAACAGGCAGCAAGGGTCTTTCCAGACTCCTAGGCAGGGGGGATTCATTTGCTCGGTTGAGGAAGCCTCGCCGAGGCGGAGGTGCAGCGTGACACTGCGGGACAGGTCACTGATTGGTTGTCATACGAGGATCCTGCAGGCGCATTAAACAGGCCGTCTATATCAAGGGCTAGCTCTGCCGCATGGCATGTACACAGCGAGTATGTGCCTACGAATCTTTCCAGTCATTCCAGACAATCATCCCATTACCAACGACCGAAGGAGCCAGCGATGGGTCCTCTCCCTTGGCCCCGAGCAGAGGTCACCAGCGAAATCTCTATACAATCGCACGTTCCAATCAGCCAGAGACAACGGAGTTTCTCTGATCTGGTATGTCCAGTCACAAGACTAAATGAGAGTCAACTTGAACCGGCCCCTGTTCAAACCGCCCTATGCGCCAAATGTCTGGAGCTCAACCTTGCGGTGGAACTTGAAGATGCCATCGCAGAAACGTACAATGCCTTTACCAGCATTAGGATTGCAGACGTAGGCCAGTACTACAGGCAATCCTTTCCTCCGGATTGGAGCTGCCCTTTGTGCCACATCCTTTCGGCAAGCCGTATCGCCGATATGAATCTCGACGACGATTCAGAGTCTCAAGGAGGCACCGACAAACTCATTGTTACCAAGCTAACGACAAACTTGGCGAGCATCATAACCGGCAATCCCGGAGGCCTCGACAACGACTCTCTCTGCCTGTACTTGGTTCCTTCTGATGACTCCTAGAGTTTTGGGACTGCCAGGCAAAAAGGAGAGCAAGACGGCCTAGTGGCTTTCCACCAAAGAGGCTCGCCAGCCCCAGCGCTCTTCGCGCCGAAAATCATCAGTCCACGCTTCGACTTTGCTAAGGCAAAGACCTGGCTTGGACATTGCACCCGGAACCACAAACGGCAACACAAACGTCTCTCATCCACCAATGAACACCCCGTAAACATTAGTCTGATCGATTGTCTCGCGATGGAAGTCATTGCACCGCCAAAGGAAGGCTCGCACCCTTATGCGGCACTGAGCTACGTATGGGGCGCTGCCCCAAGTGCGTTGAGTTCTTTCTTCTCGCCCAGGAAGCCGATGCCCACGGAGGCTACGGGCACGCCTAGCTTGGTATTCTCGAAACTGCCTTCTACGATCAGGGATGCGATTCAAGTCACGCTGGCTCTCGGATTCTGCTATCTTTGGGTGGATCTCTTTTGCATTGATCAGAGCGATGCCGCCAAGCATGAGCAGATCAAGCAGATGGACATGATTTACCAATCAGCAGAGGTGACGATTATCGCGGCTGCTGGACGCGATCCGACACACGGCCTCCCGGGAGTCAGTCGCGACCGGCTACCGCAACCTCAATGCTCCATCGGCAACATCGAACTTCTCTCAACGATGCCACACCCCCATACTGCCATCAGATCATCAGTCTGGGACACGAGAGGGTGGACGTACCAGGAAGCTGTTCTCAGCCGGCGGCGCCTCGTCTTCACTGATCAACAAGTCTACTACGAATGTAACTCAATGAACTGCCACGAGAGTCTTGAGAGCAACCTCGATAGTCTACATCTTCCGAACAAGTCGAAATTCAGAGGATTCCTACAAGCGGGTATGTTTGGTCGTGACGAACATCATAAGTACGGCGCGTTTGAAGACACGTCTGCCAGTAGGCCGACACGCAATTTTGCCCGGTTTCAAAGCATGGTAGAGCAGTACTCTGCCAGGCATTTGACCTTTGAGGAGGACACTTTCAACGCATTCGTCGGCATTGCTGAGCATCTCAGGCAGTCTGTCAATCAAATCTGGGGCGTGCCTCTAAGGCTCTGCCAGTCTGCTGAAGAGACCGAACGTTTCTTCGTCGACGGATTGACTTGGAGCCATGTACCGCCATCGATAACAACTCACTCTCCTCCCATCCCTCCACGACGCAGAGAACTCTTCAAGTGTCCTTCGTGGTCGTGGTGCGGATGGACGGGACCAATCGAGTTCACCAAGGGTTTGACACTCTCCAAATGGCAGTCAATATTCGACAGCCATGCATCGGTGGCCCTGGAGAGGGATGATGGAATCGAGTTTCCGCTTTCCGAGTATCTTGAAAGCACTAAGACTGAGCCACAGTATGCGTGTGGTCCTGAAGTTATCCGACTCCGAGCACTTGTGGTGCTGCCGAGCGCTTTCAAGACTGACACATCCGGTTGTCTCACTGCCTTTGGTGGCCACCATGTAGAGGTGGACAATTCGACTCACCCTGTTCTAGGGAAAAGGAAGCGCCTGTGTGTATTCCTTGGGGTCAGAATGCTTCCCTCTTACTTTTTGATTTTGGACCCTCACGATGGCTTTTGGCGTCGCGTTGGCTTGATGAAAATCAGGGACTTCTACGCTTTATCCTCCTCAAAGACGGAAAGATCCCGTTGATTTCGGAAGGACAGTTCCAATGAACCTGAGAAGAGGCTGTTCCGGATCATGTAGACACCACAAAGTAGTCGCATCCTTGCTGATTGATGCGCCCCTACATGATGCCTGCCTCACTTTCAACTTGTCTGGGAGCTCAGAGCTGTCTTCTTAGCAGGGCAAGATATCTGTGGTGATACTCTGGGGTATGTTCTGACGGCCTTGCGAGTCACAGCGGTCGAACTGTCAAATCAGATCGACCAAGACCACAGGAGAGGGATGTTTTGTGGAAGACCAACCTGCGGAATTCCTTTCGCTGCGCATGGAAGAAGGGCCTCTTCTGGCCTCGACATGATGGCATCAACCCCGCGCCTCGCGCGAGCCGACCCAAAAACACCATCGTACCACCTGATACTTCCAACAAAACATACATCCCCCGTCGGCGTCGGTGTTGTTCGCCCCTCGACGTGAATAATGGCGCGCGGTGGATCTCGGAGCGTCCCTCGGCCCCGCAACATCGGGACACCCCCGGAGCCCATCGAATCGCGACGCCCACAGGCCGACGTCCCGGCAAGAGTCAGCGTCCCCTCGGGGAGGCGAGTCGTTCGATGGATGGCCGGGCTTATCAATCGAGATGGACCCGGACCCTGCATCTGGGCAAAATGGCCGCTGAGATGGAGGCGCGGGGTGTGGCCGATAGCCGTTGGTGTGATATTGCGTGATCGGGGAGCATCTCTCGCAATGCGTCCCGCATTGCGCCATCTCGGAGACGGGCCCGGAGGGGTAGCCTCGGTCAGTATAAATGTATCCGGGTGTCGAGGACATCTCACAGTACCAAAGAAGTCCTCTCAGCATCTTTTACTTCTATACCCCTTTGCCTCACATCAACCGCCACCATGCCTACCGAGTTCATCAGCATCACATTCCCCAATGCCTCGACAGAGCTGAACCCCCTCCCGGGGGCAGGTGTCGACACTGATTTCCTGATCCGCTACGCCCGGAGCCTGGACGACTACGGCTTCAACTACACCCTCATTCCCTACGGTTCCGGCGGGTTCGACCCCTTCACCCTGGGCGCGACCATCGCAGCCGTGACCAAGAACATCAAGGTCGTCATCGCCCTCCGCCCCAACACCCTCTACCCCACCGTCGCAGCCAAGGCCCTTGCCACGCTCGACCAGCTCAGCAAGGGCCGCGTCGTCGTGCACTTCATTGCCGGCGGCAACGATGCCGAACAGGCCCGTGAGGGCGACTTCCTGACCAAGGAGGAGCGCTACGAGCGCCAGGACGAGTACATTCGCATCCTGCGCCGTGCTTGGGCGTCCACTGAGCCTTTTGACTGGTCGGGCAAGTACTTCACTTTCAAGGACTTTTCCAACTCGGTCCGTCCGACCAACGGGCACATCGACGTTTCCGTCGGCGGTTCCTCCGAGGCAGCTTACCGCACGGGAGGTGAGCTGGCCGATATCTTCGGCCTCTGGGGCGAGCCTCTCAAGGAAACCAAGGAGCAGATCGACAGGGTCTACCACTACGCTGAGAAGGCCGGCCGCAAGGACCGTCCTCGCATCTGGGTCACCTTCCGCCCCATTGTCGCCGAGACGGAGGAGCTCGCCTGGGCAAAGGCCCACCGCACCCTCGACGCCCTCCAGGCCAATGTGCCCAAGGGTACTGGCCTGAACGCTCCTGTGGCGGCCGCGCCCCAGAATGTCGGCTCGCAGCGCCTGCTCGAGATTGCCAAGAAGGGTGATGTTCAGGACCGCGCGCTGTGGTACCCGACCGTCACGGCGACCAACGCCCGCGGTGCCTCGACGGCTCTCGTCGGCAGCTACCAGACTGTTATTGACTCGCTGGTCGACTATGTCGACATTGGCGCCGAGCTAATCTCCATCAGGGGCTACGACACGCTCAATGATGCTGTTGAGTACGGCAGGTACATCCTGCCGGGCGTCCGGGCGGTTCTGAAGGAGAGGGAGGAGAAGGCCAAGGCGGCGCCTGTTGCTGAGACCCCGGCCACTGCTGCAGCGACTGAGGCCCCCGCTGCCGAGGCGGCACCGGTGGTGGAGGCCCCGGCAGCAGATGAGACTCCGGCAGTTGAGGCACCAGTGGCCGAGGCTCTTGCCACTGAGGCACCTGCGGCGGCATCTGCGGCGGCACCTGCAGTCACCGCGTCGGCATAAAGGATGGGATGAAGAAGGTGGCCGTCGAGCCATTCATGACCTGCAGACGTTAGCCTGGCCTGCACATTCCGCTGTATGATACAATCACGCATGAAATGAAAGCAAATTACCTAAATGCCCAAAGCTCCCTAAGATTGCTGAGAATGGCATCCCCCACGATGAATCTCTCCTTGACTTCCTCTAGCAGCTCGGCCACGGCATTCTGCTGAGACTTAGTGTGGGCTCTGGCGCCTGCTACCCTGAGAGGGAAGAGAAAGAGGACGGCGGACAAGCTGGTAGCTTTGAGTGAGAGCCTCGTTGACCGGATGATGGTGTCAAAGTAGATGAGAACGTCGGCAGGGGCAAGTACCGGCACTTCCATGCCCATCTCGAGCCAATGCTGGAGCTCGTAATCAAAGTTGCCAGAGAGGTGAATACTGGCTGCGGCGTGATAGGCGGTGGCCAGCAGCATCTCAGGAGATTGGTGAGGGATAAGGGTTGCTGCGATGGCCCAATCGTCGAGGGTGGCTCGGAGCTGGAAGCCTTCCAAGGCAATGGACTGCGCCAGGGGCAGTAGCATTGCGGGGCCCTCGGAGGGGGTTTCCAGGGATTCAATCATGGTTTCAGTTCTGGGGGGTATCAGCAACCATAAGACTTGAAGTAAACACCAGACAGCGAGACTCACCGTGCCCTCAGCCCTGCACAAAGGGCCACAATTTCGAGTATCTCCTCTGGGAGCTGGCGCTCTCCCATGTCCCGGACCGCATCCACCCACTCCGGCGTAGCGAGGAAGCTAGCATCGTTGAAGATGATGGACCGACACACCTCAAAAGCGCGGACTTGGGTGAAGAAGGTCCGCAGTGGGCCGGAACGTATCCTCGCAGGGCCGATGGCGGTCAAGGCGCGGGACGTGCCGAAGACCATGTGCTGCAGCCATCGCTGACCGGAAGGGTCCTGCATGAGCTGCGGCGTGTGTCAGGATCAGATGACGTTGTGCGAACAGTCTAGGGACCAGGGGGGACGATGTACCTCGAACAGACCCAGGAAAAAGGTCGACCAGAGAATACCCGCGTGAGGGGCGGGGGCCTCGGCAACAGCGGTCCTTAGATCGGAGATTGATCTCGCATACGCGTCCAGGGCGAAGTGCAGGG
The DNA here is from genome assembly GCA_020726575.1 of Plectosphaerella plurivora. Lineage (NCBI taxonomy): Eukaryota > Fungi > Ascomycota > Sordariomycetes > Glomerellales > Plectosphaerellaceae > Plectosphaerella > Plectosphaerella plurivora. The sequence continues at coordinate 242,037 of JAGSXJ010000036.1, forward strand.
CGGCACGTGGGCGGTCTGGGTCGAGGGCGTGGGCCTGCATGGCGCCAAGGGCGAGCATGGCGTTCATCAAGTGTGTGCTTGATGACGGGGATGAGGGCGATGACGGGCTGGATGTCTTGGCGAGGCTTTGGACGTCGGCGAGGAAGGACGGGTCGCCGCCGGTGAAGCTGTTGCGTTGGATGAAGGTGTCGAAGCAGCGGAGATATGTCTCTGTGGGCTCCGTGGGAGAGGGCATCCGGGGTAACGGTGACTTGTGACTGGGAAGGCCATAGGTGGCGGGCGTCAAGTGTCGTCCGGTGTGAAGGACGATGGTGGTCTCTGTGGTGACGGGGGAGGGGAAGACGCAGAGGATGCCGCGCGCCTGGCAGCGCGTACATGGGTGGTGACCGGAGCACTGCAACGGTTAGGAATAATCTTCGCGGCACTCTGGCTCCGAGGGTGTAAGTGGAGGACGGACAAGCAAGGTGACGTACCTTGGTATGGCTCTGGGCGCAGCGGGTGCATCTTGACCGCCGTGTCCGACGGTCAAAGGGTCCAGGCGGCATCGCGAGAATGCTTCTCAATGAGGAAGTTTACGAGAAGTTTACGAGCACCGGGATAGGTCGAGAAGGCGGCTGGAAGAAATGTGTGGTTGTGGAAAGAAAAAGGGGGGGAAGCAAGGGGCTCAGATGCACGATGCAGCAGCCACGAACCGACGGAGCTGAAGGAGACGCAGCACGAGGCGGGGTTCAGAAAGGGACCTTGAACGCCGTGCTATGCCTCTTCGGGAAGCACTCTGGCGACGCTTAACGCCCAAACGGGTCCAAGAACGTGGCTGGCGCCAATCATCAGCCTTTCGAGGCTGTGGTGCCGGGCCACTCGGGACTTTATTTATGGGGGTCGTAGGGCGGCCGGTTGTCGGAGCGCCTCCACGCTGTGGCTTGGCAGCGGGACGAAGCGAAGGTTGACATGCGGTTGCTGTCAAAGGGCGTCGGCATGAGGCGGTGCGGAGATGGGAGATGACGATCCCGAGCCAGGGTCTGTGATGGTCTCCCCGTACTTGGCCCGGAATGGAAAGAGTCTGGCGAAGACGAAGGACGCCAAGTGTTGAAGGGACGTGATGGACTCATGGCTTGTTGGTATAAGTAGAGCGGCAGCTGGCCTTGGAAACAACATCGTCTCATCACATTCAGCATCATCGTCACAATCACTTACATTCAAGACACTCTCTCAGCATGTCTACTTCCCTCTCCCTTCTCCTCGGCGGCCTCGCCCTGGTCGCCAACGCCATCGTTCTCCCACCCCCTACCGGGCCCTTTGACGTCTCCATGTCCATCACGGCCCTCACCGACGACTCTCGTCTCGACCCCTACGCCCCGGCAGATGCCCCTCACTCCCGGCGCGTTCTCATCTCAACCTTCCTCCCCGTCGAGCCATCTCTCTGCGCCTCCCGCGATGTCGTGCCCTACATGACACCTCTGCTCGCCGGTCTCTACGATGAGCTCGCTGTTGCCGTCGGACTCCCCAAAGGCACGTTTGCCTCGCTCAAGCTGGACAACTGCGTTCCCAGGAAGCAGTCTGCCTGCAAGCCCTCAAACACCACTACGGTGCCTCTTGTCCTCTTCTCCCCGGGCTGGGGCAATCCGCGCCTGCTGCATGGCGCCATGGCCAAGGAAATTGCCAGCCGCGGCTTTGCTGTCGTTACCATCGACCACCCCTACGACCCTTCCATTGTTGAGTTCCCCGACGGTACTGTCTACCGCGGCGTCGAGATCGACCCCGAGAACAACGACTTGCTCGGAAATCTCGTTCAGGTATGTCCTCCCTGCCTTGCCCTGAAGACTTGCACCCAGATTGCTAACATACCCCAGGTCCGTGCCGAAGATGCTTCCTTCGTCCTCACCCACCTCCACAACAACCCCATCCCCGGCGTCAACCTCGAAAAGACAATCATGACCGGCCACTCCCTCGGCGGCGCCACTTCCGCCGCCGCCATGCTCTTCGACCGCCGCATCCTCGGCGGCATGGACTTTGACGGCATGCTCTTCAACCCCGTCCTCGACGCCGGTCTCGACAAGCCTTTCGTTCTTGTCGGCAGGACGCCCCGTGAAGGTGACCCCACTTGGGACACCTTCTACGATGCCTCGCGCGGACAAAAGGCCGAGATCAACGTTGAGGGCACCACGCATGGCAGCTTCACCGACATGCCCGCGCTTGTTGGGGCTCTGAATGTGACACTTCCTGCTGAGATCAAGGCTCTGCTTGAGCAGGAGCTGGGTACCATTCCTTTTGGACGTACCGCTGAGGTCGTGGCTGGTAGCATCGAGGCCTTCGCCGGTCTGGTGTTTGATGGCAAGCCGGGAGCCATGCTTGGCGCGGGTGATGCTGCCTACAAGGAGGTCCACGTTGTCAGGTCGGAGTTTTGAGGGCATTTACCCAGGAAACACTGCGGGTGACGTTTCTTTTGTCAGTAGATGGAGGAGATAGACTTTGGGTAGAGGTAGACACATCTCGGCATGGCCCGCGCCGTGGTATTTGCTCATGGAACTAGTTTGTGATCTCATATTTGGGAGTCTAATATCAGAAATTACTGTAAGCTACAATCCAAGATTCCCAGTCTGCTCCCTCATCCGATTGGTCTATTCTTCATCGGCAGTTGGTCAGTCCAAACTCCCCAGTGATCCAGGGATCCATACTGTCCCCCAGCCCCCATCATATCCCCCATGGCATACTGTGGTCCGCCAATCCAGGAAAACTCGTCATACCCCATCCCCTCTGAAAACCCAATGTTGCCAGAGGCACCCGAAAGGTCAAACGGCAGCGTGGACGACGTGGTAGCTTGCGCTTCCTCCCCATCCGTCTGCATCTCGTCTTGCTTGGCGGCCCTCCATTGTTGAACCCGAATCACGACAGCAGGTACCTGGACCGACGTGCCCGTCTCCCTTCCTGCTCTTTGAAGTGTCTCCCACGCCCCGAGTATTAGTTTCCCAAACATGCCCTTAATGGGATGGTCCGGGGCGCCTCCCGTAGGCCGGAACCTCGCCTCATGGTTCTCTTCCATGGTGTCCCACGCAAATGCCGCCAATGGCCCCAGCGGCCGCCGCTTCAGATCCTCGACAATGTCCAGATATGCCGGGAAGGGGAAATGAAGCCACAGGAACCAGTTGAAGCCCTTGGTCAGCGGCGACGTCAGAAGCTTCGTGTCGCATTCGAGCACCCGACAGGCGTACTTCAGCGAAGCGTCCCGCTCGGCATCGGTGCGCGCGGCAGCGGAGTCGGTCCTTTGTTGGATAATGTGACACTTTGCCAGTTGTCCACGGGCAACCCAGGTAGCCATGAAGTGCGTTGGGTCGCCCTGATCGAGGTGGCGGAGGTAGTCGTGCTCGATGCGACTTTCCAAGGCAGACGGGGCACCATCAGCGGGTAGCCTGCGAGCGGCAGAGCGCAGGGCGGGTTCGGTGAAAGCTAGGTGAAGGGGCGCGTTACGGATCCAATCTCCCATCTCGGCGCGGGTGACAGCAAAGGCGGCGTCGGTGCCGCGACCGTGGGGAACGGGCGGCGATGACATTCCGGGGCGCAGCTCGGCGTCGCCCACGTTGAGGGGCACGCGGCAGTCCCAGAGGGGGCCGAGGATGCCACTATCTGAGAAGGCGAGTTGGCCGATGCGGGTGTCGAAGAAGACGAGAGACCACCAGAGGCGGCGGCGCATTTCGGCTTCAAAGACGTCGGAGCGAGCGAGGGCGGATTCTTTGTGGATGCCCATACGGCGGGCGATGCGGACGGCGATGCCGATCATGGGTGAGAGGGAGCGAGGGTCGGTGACGGGGCGTAGAGAGCAGAGGTACAAGAAGAAAGCTGTCAGACAGTTGCGATCATCTGTCTGAAGGAAGCGACACTTGACGAGCGCCCGTTGACATCCCTTCTGGAATCGGCGCAGGGCGTCTTTTCGGGGTACGCCGAGAATGGCAAGGCCTTCATCGTCGGTGAGAGTGCAGGCGGCGGTGCAGTAGATGGCGAACATGAGGGCTTCAAGGCGCGGGTCCACAGATGAAAGGTCGGCGGCCGCTTCGATGATGCGCGGCTGCAGACTAGGGGCGTGTGTGACCTTGAGGAGAGGGTTGATGTTGTCGAGATAGACCTGCCATAGACGCAAGATCTGGGCGAGAGGCGGATGCAGGGCTGTGCGGTCGTCGGGGCCGGGGCTGGAGCCAAACATGAGGTGTTCATCGTTGTCGAAGAGGGAACCCCAGGCGTCGCGGACGGCGCGTTTGCGAACCGTGTCGTCGAGGAGGTCGCTGCCACTCTCCGAGTCGTCGAGCTGGCCATGTCAGTGATGAGATGATGAGGAATGGCGTGAGGATCACCTGTACTTCTTGTCCTGGGCTGGTGGCGTACCACGTCCTCCTGGAATACGTCAGATGTCTGTCGTGAGTGAACTGAGGAGACGTGACTGACTTGGCTTCCGTCTCGCTCCCAAAGTTGGTCGAGACAGTCGGCGAGGGTGTGTTCAAGCTCGTCTGTCCTACATGAGAATGAGACTCCTCGATAATGCCTTCCTTCAAGCTGCCTCCTTGCCCCCCATGCAGCGGCTCAAAGTCGACATTGTTGCGACGCAAAAGATCCTCATACGTCCGCAGACGCTCAAGAAGCTCTCGCTCAGGGAATCGTCGCTTTCGTGGGCGGGACTGTGTCGCCGGCACGCAGGAGACGTGGTGCTTGGCGCAATTTCCGCAGGGAAAACTGCGGTCGCATTTGATCTTGCGCAATTGACATGCTTGGCACGAGAGAATCCTCGGCGTTGGAGCGGGGGTTGACGAAGGTGTCATGGTGAGTTGATGGATGATGCCGAAGAACAGCGGGAGGGGGATGCACTGCAAAATGCCGACGGAGGGGTTGATGTTGGGGCCGACCCGGGGGTTAGATATGTCCGGGGGCTCTATGGCCCTGTATCTGATGACGGGTAGAGATGCTTGCTGCCTGGCGATCGGCTTGTTCGGATCCGTGTAGCGGGTGATAAGCGCGGGGTTTTCAAATGTCCGGTGCCGTATTTCCGACTCGGTGCCTGAGGCGATCTTCACCACAGGGGGGGGACAGCCCTATGTCTTACCCCTGACCACACCAAGGAGCCCGGGCTTGTCTATCCTCCGTCAACACCATCAGGATGCGTGACCCTGACCAATGGAGACTTTTATTCGGCGGGCAGAGAGTCAAAATGCCGAGTGACGGGTTGAATCATTTTGATGGAATTGTTTTAATAAGGACAGTTCCAGCTCATGTTATTTCTCCATGAAAGGTTGCCATCGCATCAAACACCATCACCTCTTCCTCATCCTCATCCTCATCCTCACCCATCCACTCATCAACAATGTCCGTCTCACAACCAGACCACAAACCCTCGACCATGTCTCCCCCAGACCACCCCTCCAGCCCCCCTAGCGAGACTGAGGCATCCACCATGGCTCCGACCGAGAACAACCCCCAGCCCCATCCCGAGATCGCCATGACCAAACACCAGGTCTTCTTCGTCCTCCTCACTGTCTTCGTGAGCGTGTTCCTTGTCGCCCTCGACCGGACAATCATCACAACTGTACATCTTCCCTCCCTTTCACACTCAAGACAGACCCCGTGACTAACCCCGATCCAGGCCATTCCCAAGATCACCGACGAATTCCACTCACTCCACGATGTGGGCTGGTACGGCAGCGCCTACCTCCTCACCTCATGCGCCTTCCAGCTCTCTTTCGGCAAGCTCTACACATTCTTCTCCGTCAAGACTGTCTTCCTCTCTTCCATCGCTCTCTTCGAAATCGGGTCGGCCATCTGCGGTGCCGCTCCATCCTCGACTGCCTTCATCGTTGGACGCGCAATCCAAGGCCTCGGCGCTGCGGGCATCTTCTCCGGCTGCGTGAGTATCGCCCCCCACAATCCCTTGACAGCGACGAAACTAACATGTACAGATCGTCTGCATCGTCTATGCCGTGCCCCTCGAGAACCGCCCTCGTATGCAGGGAATGTTCGGTGCCGTCTTTGGCATCGCCTCCATCGTCGGGCCTCTCGTCGGAGGCGCCTTCACCTCCCACGTTTCTTGGAGGTGGTGCTTCTACATCAACCTTCCCTTTGGCGCCATTGCCATTGCCATCGTGGCTGTTTGCCTCAAGATTCCTGATCGCGACCACACCAAGGCGTCCATCAAGGAGAAGCTCTCTCAGCTCGATGGACTGGGCACAACTGTCCTGTTGGGTTCTGTCGTCTGCCTCGTCCTCGTCTTGCAGTGGGGTGGTCAGAAGTACTCGGTGCGTCACCCTTCCTGAATTTTCTTTCAACGGGAGCTAACACTTCCCAGTGGAATGACGGCCGCATCATCGCTCTCCTGGTCGTCATGGGCATCACCGCCATCGCTTTTGTAGCCGCCCAGGCCCTTCTTCCTCGCACCGCCACCCTACCTCCCCGCATCTTCAAGCATCGCAGTATCATCGCCGGCGGTTGGGCAACCATGTGGGTTGGATCCTCCATGTACATCTTCAGTAAGCCCCCCTCCCCTCAACACACACCGTAGCTCTGAAGCTGACTATTCCAGCCTACTTCCTCCCCATCTGGTTCCAGTCCATCCTGGGCGTCTCTGCCGTCCAGTCCGGCATCCGCATGCTCCCTCTCATGCTCTCCATGGTTCTCGCCTCCATCGCCAACGGCTTCGCCGTTCACAAAATCGGCTACTACACTCCCACGGCTATCGTCGGCGCCTGCATCATGTCCATCGGTGCCGGTCTTCTCACGACACTGCAAGTCAACAGCCCAACAGGCCACTGGGTCGGGTATCAGATTCTTTACGGCTTCGGCATGGGAATGTGCTTCCAAGCGCCCAACCTCGCCGCCCAAACCGTATTGCCAACCCGTGACGTCCCCATCGGCACGTCCCTCATGTTCTTCATGCAGCTGCTGGGAGCTTCAATCTTCATTCCCGTCGGACAATACGTTCTTCTCACGCAGCTGGGACACAAGCTTGCCGGAGTTGGAGGCCTTGATCTCCAGGCCATCAGCTCCAGCGGTGCGACTTCGCTCTCAACTTCGGTCCCGGAGCACCTCCGGGCGACGGTCCTGCTGGCGTACAACGCTGCTCTTCGGGACGTCTTCCGTCTCGGTCTGGCGATGACATGTCTCATCGTACTCGGAATGGCGGGGCTTGAGTTCAAGAGCGTCAAGAAAGTGGCACAAGCCGGAAAAGATGCCGCCGGAAAGTTGGAAGCGGCCGAGGGCACTCCGGAGAAGAAGTAGACGGTAGAGGATCTTGGAGGAACTGTCTCAGCTCATATGTTGTTTCGAAGCATTTGGTCGGAGTCACAGGCATACAGGAATAGACGCAAATAATAACACCATCTCCACTTGTAACCCGCGCTTCATCTATCCATCGTGTTTGGTGTGCCAGCGGGGACGAGAAGCCTTCAGGGGCTGCCCTATCTCAGACCCCACCGTCAGAATCACGCTTGTGTGTGGAGTCTGAAGGAACTTTGACATCCAAGAAGCGTGAATGGTTTAGTGGTAAAATTCTCCGTTGCCATCGGGGAGCCCAGGGTTCGATTCCCTGTTCACGCAGGATAATTTCTTTTTGCCTTGATCATGTGTGCCGAATTCATGCTCCTCGAAGTCGATCCTTTTGAAATCACATCCCGGATTTTTTTGAAGATCATGGCTATCCCCCAAGAGTGTTAAGTGTTGTGTTTAAAATCAGATGAGCTCAAGATAGCAAACCTCCCTACAAACTGAGCAATCTTTCGTCCCGCACATTCTTTCCAACGGTCCCCGTCTGGATACTGGTGGATGTCCGCGTCTACTTCTTGCCGCTTCGATGGCCAAATGACTTGAGACGTGCGACAAAGTCAAGTACAGAATCCCTGATCCATCGAAGGGCTGTTGTGAAAAGAGCAGGCGCCCGTCGAGCAATCCACCCGAAGCACGCTCCCTCCACACGCTTCACCCTCCTTCCGTCCTGGCCATCCGTCCTGGCCGTAGTACTCATCGGGACCTCTCCAGCCAGGAGCCAAGCCATCGTCTTCACCATCCATGTCTTTCACGTACCACTGGCCCCAAAAGAGTCGAGCTTCCTCGCCAAGTGGCCCATCCATGAAGCAGTTTGAAAATTCATGGATTGCGAGGCAACTCGTGGCGTTCAAAGAGTCGATGAAGGTCGTCCGCGCCTCTGCGGTGGGCAACCGCTTGAGCATCTCGGACACAAGGTACGGCCGTAACACGGCATTGTCTTCGTAACACTCCGGCTCCATATGGTCGTCTTGAATGAGGGTCGGGTAGTCGCAGACCCACCAAAGAGGGGTCGAATGGGTGTATTCGAAATCGACGAGCCCGGTGAGTTTGGGTGGCGAGCCGTCTGAAGGCTGCGTGAAGAGGATGCCATATCCATCAGGGCCGATATGTCGAATGGCAAAAGGGCCGTCAAACATGGTATGGCCACGTCCTTCCATCGATGCGTCAAGTCTCTTGAGCGTTTCTCGGTATAGATCCTGTAGTTCTGGCAGTTCAGCCGACTCTGGATCGGCATGGTGATGCATGTAGTCGATTGTGTTCTCAAAAGGGCCTCCGGTCCGGGCGGGGGTGTCGAGAACGATGGAATTGTCATCTCTAATGATGCGGCCACGAGTGATGAGGGGCCCGGTGCGACCTTCGGGCGTGAGGCATCCAATCTTGTCAAACTTGACAGAGGCAAACTGGACAATCAAGTCCGAGATCTGTGTAATGACTGCCTTTTTGTGATCGAGGGAAAGGTCGTCAAAGAAGCGGTACAAAGGCTTTCCAGGAAGTCGTTCCATCAGCACCACAGCGGCGCCAATGTCATTGTCGGGGTCCAGGTCAAAGGCATAGATCTCGGGCAACGGCAGACTGGTTCTCTTGGAAAGATAGCGAATCGTGGCAATTGCGCTGGCACCTTCGTCGGTGTACGATTTCTGGCGGTTGAAGCGCGCGATGCAGGTGAAGTTGGCGTTGATCAGGGACACGGGATAGTTGATGCCATTGCCGTCTGGCATGAAGCTGAGAAGAAAAGATCTCATTTTCCGTTCCATGTGTGAGAAGCGAGACTTGGGTGCACTTGAGACCCAAGGAGTGCGTGGCAAACTCCTTCAGCTTGGCATGATCGAGTTCGAGTGGGGGAGGTTCATCTAACTCCCAGGATCGGGCCGCAGCAGCGGAATAGGTCCGAAAGAGGGCCATTGGGGGCGTTTGGTAACGACGTGGTTCAATGTTGGTGATTGAGACAAGTGAAATTTTTAGTAAGAAACGGGGAACCGAGTGATGGCAGCCTGGTTTCAGGTTTATAGGGAACGGCTGTTAGAGTACTGTACCTGTCAAAGAACACAAAGGCTCTATGTAATCTGGGCGTCTGCCGTGTTTCTTCGTGCTTGCTAGAAAGGGGACGAAACAGAACGAATCCACGAATAGCTCTCGGTTTCTTTCACGTGCCACGTGTTGAAGGAATGAGTTGGTGATAATATAACGGTGGGTTCGCGCAGCCCACGTTTTTGCTACTGCAGCCTGCTGAGATACGAGTCAAGATAGTCACTCGACCGTTACAGTCAATCGACCACTACAGTCAAGCAACCGCTACAGTCAATCAACCATCTTACTCAACAGGCAAGTCATTGGGTAAAAGTTGCTCACTAAGATCGGAAACACCCGTGTGGAATACTCCATATGTTCGCAGGCTGCGGTAGCATTGAATAATGTGGGCTGCGCGAGCCGGCCTCATAATTTACCTTTGGCTGTATGGGCGCGTCAACTGTTCTCGATGCAACACGAAACTCGCAGGCCAAGGCCAGGAGGACAGTTTACGTCAAAGATTGCTTCATACAAGTCTCGGGTCATGGTACCAACGGCATCACAACTCCAACTCTTCACAAACGCGACATATCGCATCACATGTGTCCGTCATGGTCACAGTTGTGGCCATGGCGGGTCGTGGGGGAGTTCGAGGTGAATCGACATGAATCTACGAAAAAGAATTTGCAGCCATGTTCACACTCAATGTGCAGGATACAACTGCATATAAGATGGGCTGAAGCTCGACTTCCTCTTGAATTGCCGAACGCATCCACCACCATACCCTCAACATCCATTAACAGAACTACTCCATCCACTAGGACTTACATTCATACCCTACCAAGCTGAACGTAACTAGTTACTCGCTATATCGCCCAGATGCCTTGGCTTTGGGGCAAGAAGACACATCATTGCACGCGATGCAAGGGAGCACCGGCGCGCATGCAGGGCCCTGGACATTGTACGAAGCACTCCTGGGTCTGCGCAACCAACCACAGGGCATGGGTGTGCAGGAAGATTGAAAAGTGCATACACTGCGAAGGAAAATACGACGGAGAGAACTGCGCCATGTGCGACTTGAAAACTGTCAAGCGTAAGGACGTCAGCACCAAGAGCACCCAGGGCCGCAAGACCAGAGAGAGCGGTGCATCTGTGCGTGGAGCAGCTTGATCCTGGTATGATTCGAGCTTGGACTTTGCTCATAGTTCTGCCGACGTCTCCATCCAATCACATACGACCACACCCACTGGAAAATACGGGATCCCGTCCGCTCTCCCATAGTCAAGCCAGTGAGGGCTGGATTAGTAGTTGGGTCGGTGACGACCAGCGAATACCCGGTGTTGTATGTATTTTTGTTGTTTCGTCTGGTGGGTAGATAGATACCGGCTCGCAGGGGCTGAAGAAGTATTCCAAACCTGGCACGCTGGATGCTGCGCGTGAGGCACCCAACCCGACACCACCATTTTCCCTGGACGGCCAATCCGCTGTCATCTGTACGCGCCAAGTATCATGGCGTTGTCCTCTTGTCGTGCGAAGAGGTGACCTGCTGAATAGCGCCGAAATGGGGATCAAGTGATGTTGAAGCACATTCGAGTCGACGATCGTGATGTGCCCTCTGGAAAGCTGATGGTGTGCAAGTATGTTTGGATTGTCGCTGAATGAAATGCCTGCATTGCTTTTCTTTGGATGATAGGCCTGTCTGGAACTGCATCATGACTGTTCGGGGCGCTCTAAAATATCGATGTGTGTTCAGCTGAAATTCTGTCATGCTCTTCAGGGGCAGGTCATTCCAATAGTGTGGCATTGGCGTGCTGTTGGGATCTACACGATTTTCAGCTACATCAGCTGTCCGCACAGCCATGTGCATCTCAGCCCCGCGCCCCGCGTCCAGCCCTGAGATCCCGGAGCCCGAGCCACTGGATCGGAATGATCGCGGTATGCCAGGATGAGACGATGGGCAAAAGCTTAACTTTGAGACAGCACTAGCCTGGTCAGCCTGGTGGACAGGCTTCGATAGTAGCCGATCAGTGTCTCGACTTGCAGTCCATGAGCGATCTGTACTTGCACTTTACGTCGTGCTGTCACTTGCGTTGCTTTTGCCTCTTAGACAGGCTGAATGTGCCCCAAGACACGAGGGCTGAATGCCCTCGAAACAATCATGGAATGCCCGTCTACTTCGACGTGCGGCTGAGCTGCTTCAAGAGAGACCTGAGGATGGACCACTGCTGCTGGCGTAGCTACAGCCAGGAAGGCAACATCGCTACATATACCTCTCGTAAGCTTTTCTCCCCGGTAAAGAAGATACCCGCAGCTTCACACCTCCTTCTCTTCGTGTAGGTTCCTTCGTCGCCATTGTACCAGTCATCAACGAAATCATGGCAAACACAGGCGGTAATCGCGTTTGGGTGGCCCCGGCAGACAAACTACTCGACTTCAGCCAAGACTGCGACGTCTGGGGCGCCTGGCTCGGTGCCATCATGACCCCGGACACCTGGAGTGACGACAAATCCCACCCAAAATTGGGCGCCAACCTGCAGAAGAACGTGCCCTGCTCAAATCTGCCCTACCTTCCCCGTGGTTGAAGCCGAATTACAGTGAGGCCATTGACTGGTGGATCAACAAGCAGCAGCCCGATTTTCTGGCGGCCGACTGCGACTTCAAACACGAGGACCGATACACGGGCTCGTCGATGCCTTGTCAAAACTATTGGTACGCCCAGGTTGAACTCAACGCACTGGTCGTCAAGGGGCCCAGCCAAAGATGTCAAGAGCAGATGTGCGCGGCTGTGGCGAGAACGATCAATCCAGATATCATCGGCGTTGGGGTGAGTACAAGCATTAAGCCATGGGCTAGTAGGTGTAATGTACCACTCGCCCAGCAGCTAACCAAACTCTGCCAGGTCTTGGTGTCCTACTTAGCCGAGGCCATCCTCTTGACCACATTTGTTGGCTTCTACCTTCTGGACCTCTTCACGAAGCGTCGACGATGGCATCGACGTGAGAACACGACGATGTTTGCCTCGGCCTCCGACATTGATACCGCCCCTTCGCGACCGCCCGTCGACAGACTCGACCGTCTTATCGACATCTGTCGCCACTGCGTGAAGCCCTTTTTCGACACTGCGGCCTTCTTTTGCATCAGCATTCTCATCGCAGCCCTCCACACGGTCTCGGTGTTGCAGAAGGAGCGTGGAGATCTCCTCCCCTCCCCAGCTCGCTTTCTCGAGTTGCCCAACCCGCACATACGAACTGTCGCCGGCTTCTACGACATCGCTCTCGCCCTGCTTGCGGCTATATTCTCTGCCTTTCCCATGTGCGTCCTCGGCCTTTTAAGCGACCAAGGCAAGCGCCGCATGCGCATGAGGGTAGCCACCATTGCGCTTGCCTGGGTTCTCGGCATCCCTCTTGTTGCTCTCTCCTTGGTGACCGAAAGCCATTCGAGTTCAGATGGGTGGACGAACGAGGCGGAGGTGTGCAACAGCAGGGGCGGCTCCGTGTACTACGGCTGCCTGACGATACTGGTATACATTGCGGTCGTATGGCCACTGCTCTGGCTATATTGGCTCTTGTATTATCGTAAGGGCAAGTCGGGACACCTCTCGTGGTTCTTGAACGGCAGTGTGGTCGTCGGCCTCGTCTTTATGTGGGCAGTGCTCATTCTGTCACTTGTGATGAGGACCAAGATCAAAGGAGAGGCTGGAAAGGCGGACAAGAGTAACGAGTTTGGCTTCGGGCAGGTCCTGGCTATATTCGCGTGGGCCCCCATGATCATTGCGCTGGGTTACATGTGGGTTTGTGAGTCAACTACTGATGTCCGCACCTTTATCAGCTTTCACTGACTACTATCTCTAGTCGGCGCACAAACCGCCTACAATGGCGAGATGACAGTCGACTACGACGCGAAGCCGGCTGCAGTGTCTGAGGTGCTTCCCACGGACAACTACCAGGGCCCCGAGGGCCATGAGTATACAGCTGTCCATGAGGTCAACAGGTGACAGGGCCGTTGGTTCACTAGTGTGTACATGTGGGCGCCTTGCGGTTTCGTTTGTTCTGGACTGGATGTGATGAAGAAGGCGAGAGCTTGGTTCTGGAAGTCTTGTTGGTCCGCTTCTTGTGTTCGGGATATCACGAACGAGGTGTCCCTGCCCTGTTTGGGGGCGAGTTTCATTCGTAGTACGGGAACATCAGTCCGCATCATCCTTCTGAAGGGCCTAATACCGGCGGTGGTCAGTCGTAAATGTAGGCGAGCACCCAGGAAATACTCGTCCCACGAGGTGTCCTTGACCTTAGTCCGGAAATTCCCCGAGAACAGTTGGATCGACACGAAGCGGCATCGGCCACTTTTCCGATGCTCCTCCTCCGCCATATTATCACGCTGTAGAACCCCGCCTTCGGACTCGAGTGACATGCCGATCCTGCGAATAGACGTAATCGACCAAGATGCCGCTAGCAGAAATACAGTTGCATCGGCGACAGAACAGAGGATCAAGCTCGCAGCGCCAAGGCTCACGCGTGGTTGGAATAGGAAGGAGAGATGCGGTGGCAGGGGTTTCTCCTGATAACGAAATCCAAGTTGCACGGGGGCGGGGGAGGGGAAGCATCAATGACGGCATGGTCGCACTGCCTCCTGTGTTGAAGATGGGTATAAAATCACGGCCCATTGCCGTTTGGACTGGAAGGCATGATCTCCAAGCTCATCTTCCAGATCAGACGTCTTGCGCTTCCCCCGATGAAGCCTGTTGTGATACTCTCCCTCCTGGGCTCTGCGGCCACAGCTGCCGCCGAGCGAGTCTCGTACGATGGCTACAAGGTGTTCCGCCTTACACCACAGCGAGACCTGGACGTGCCAGCGCTGGAAGGGGTGCTCCAGGCCATTGAGTACGACGAATGGAACAAGGACCCTGGCGACCTGACCATTGCAGTGGCGCCAAGCGAGGTGCCCGCGTTCCTGGGGCTCGGGCTCGAGGCAACGGTGATGCATGAGGACCTGGGTCGGTCGATGGCGGATGAGGTACGGCCCCGGACGACGTGGCATGAGAGACGCCAGGCGGATGACCTCGCGTGGTTCGACAGCTACCATGACTACGCGGACCACGAGGCGTACTTTGAGCAGCTGCACGCTGCCTACCCCAACAACACGGAGCTCGTGTCGACGGGCACGTCGTACGAGGGCCGCGACATCTTCGGCATCCACATCTGGGGCGCCGATGGGCCGGGAAAGCCGGCGGTGCTCTGGCACGGCACGGTGCATGCGCGGGAGTGGATTTCGGCGCCGGTGGTCGAATATCTGACGCTGCAGCTGCTGTCGGGGTACGGCAAGGATGCCGAGGTGACGGGCCTGGTCGACCGATACGATTACTGGATCTTTCCCTTTGTGAACCCTGATGGTAAGTCTTCATGGAAGCATGGCACGAGACTGTCTCTAACCTGAATGCCTTGGCAGGCTTCGTCCACACGCAGACGACCGATCGTCTCTGGCGTAAGAACCGCCAGCCGCCGCCTTGCTCGAGCAACTCGACATGCTATGGACGCGACATCAACCGCAACTGGCCTCACAAGTGGGATGCCTCGGTCAACCCTGGCGGCGCATCGGGAAACCCGTGCTCGCAGACCTACCGCGGCGAACGGCCGGGCGACACGCCTGAGATGGCGGGAATGCACGCGCTGGTGGACAAGCTGCGCGATGGGCCGGGCATCCAGCTCTTCATTGACTGGCACAGCTTCAGCCAGTTCCTGTTGGCGCCTCTGGGGTACGACTGCAGAAAGTATGTGCCGACGCTGGGCGAGCACATCTATGTCGCGCACCAGGCGTCGCGGGCGATTCGGGCTGTTGAGGGCACACAGTTTGTGTTTGGGCCTAGTTGTTCGGTGCTGTATGCTTCGACGGGGTATAGTATCGACTATGCCTACGAGGTGGGCAACGCAAAGGTGAGTGACCTCGAAGCTGCCGACGTTGGAGAGATGCTGATTTGTGCCTCCAGTACGCCTACCTGATTGAATTGCGCGACACGGGCAACTTTGGGTTCGTGCTCCCTCCGGAGCAGATCCTGGGCAGCGCAAAGGAGCAATGGGCGGGTATGCGGGTGATGCTGCGACTGTTGGACCAGACCATCTTTGGGTGAGGACGAAGGAAGAAGGTCTTGGGCAAGGATGGATGGATGGAAATGTGCGAGGGTCATCGTTGGGCAGGGCATGAATGCATGACGTGGGACATGGACGCGGCGTGGTGCGTGCGCGGGAGAAGCCCCTGAGACTAGGCACTGTCAGTTGACGGGCGCGGACACACCAGACACGATGCATCTTGGGCTGTTGGGTAGATGGTGCCCGGGGAGAGGATTTATCTGGATGAAATAGAGGTAACATTGCCATGACTACTTTCCCTATCAACTCCGGCACATCCGGTGCTCCCGGCCGCCCGTCATCGGAGGCTGAACATCGGCAAACTGGAGCGATAATTCAGCCGGGACCCGGCAGTGGCGTCCATGTTCGGTCCAACGGCCGGCACTTGATCCTGTAGCGTCAGTTGTAGCGTCAGCATGTGCCCTAAGATCGTTGCGATGGCTGGCGCATGAGACCTCATAAAGCCTTGTGGGGGGAGCATCCCCTAGAAGACATTGCACTGGGGACCACAAGACTCGGCCGTGTCTTACGATGAGCCCGGCGCTAGTTTCATGCTTCCACTACGGTTTGGCCCTTCTGATTGCCTTGCCCTGGCCTGCTCGTGCTGCCTTGGAGTTTGTCACTTGTGCTGACTAGTTTTGAGAAAGATGGACGCCCTTAAGAGGACGAGGAGGACGTCAGCTTGACATGTGCCTTTTCCCCGGAAAACACCACCTTCTCTCCCTCAGTCAGTCAGTCACTTGTCATCAGCGCCAATCTGCCCACCTCACCAAGGCATTTGTCTGACTGCCACCACCCGCCCGACACGGGGGTCTGTGTGCCGCCCCCGGAACGCCGGCCAAGCCGCTAACATCGCCCTTTTCTCGCCCCGACCTGCAGCTGCTGCCGCGTTGGTCTCCCGAGGACCCTGCCTCGCCTTACTGACGTCTCTCGTCTCACCCGAGAAAACAAACACTTTCTTTCCCCTCCTTCATCATGCCCTTCAAGGTCCCCAAGATGCCAAAGGTGCCGAACCTCAAACCGCGCTTCCGCACTTCCATCAGTGAGAAGCGAAAGTCAAAACCAACGCCAATGGACGCTCACGACGAAGATGTCCGCCGCATTGCCGCAGATGTCGCGGAGCTGCACGCCCGCGGAGAACCTTTCCGCATCTTCCACGGCTCGACAAACTCGACTCGCCCCGCCCATGGCCAGCGCGCAGTCGACATCAGCGCCCTCTCGCGCGTGCTCTCCATCGACACAGAGTCCAAAACGGCCATTGTCGAGCCCAGCGTTCCAATGGATCGACTCATTGACGCAACTCTCACTCACGATCTCGTGCCCCCGGTAGTCATGGAGTTCCCCGGCATCACCGTTGGCGGTGGATTCGCGGGCTCAGCAGGCGAGAGCAGCTCCTTCAAGCACGGCGGCTTCCACTCGGTCGTCACCGCCATTGAAATGGTTCTCGCCGATGGCCAAGTCGTCACTGCCTCTGCCACCGAACGCCCCGACCTCTTCCACGGTGCCTCTGGCGCGCTCGGCACTCTCGGCATCGTCACACGTCTCACCCTCCGCCTCATTCCCGCTGGAAAATACGTCCGCACCGTCTACTCCGTCTACGACGACCCCTCTACCACCACGATGGGAGTTCGCATGGAAACCGACAACTCCAAAAATGACTTTGTCGAAGGCATCATCTTCTCACGCAAGCTCGGCGTCGTCATCACAGGCAGCATGACCGACGAGCTCCCCAGCGCCTTTGCGCCCACCACTTTCAGTCACCCCGGTGACCCATGGTTCTACCTACACGTTCAACAGCGCATCAAGCCAGGTCCAGCCTCCCCCGTTATCGAGACTTCCGTTGTCGACTACATCCCATTGCGCGACTACCTCTTCCGCTATGACCGCGGCGGCTTCTGGACTGGTGAGCTTGCCTTCAAGTACTTCCGCTTCGTTCCCTTCAACCGCGCCACACGCCGTATCCTCGACCGCCTCATGCACACACGCACCCTGTACCGCGCCGGTCTTGGCGGCGGCAGTCGCATGACGTTCCGCTACATCGTCCACGACCTGTCACTCCCGTACTCTGGTGTTGATGCCTTCATCGACTATGTCGACAAGGAACTCGGCATCTGGCCACTCTGGCTGTGCCCGCTCCCTGCCATCGAAGGACCAACCTTTCACCCGTCAACCAACGAGCCCGGCGGCAAAGAAGCCATGCCCATGCTCAACGTCGGCGTTTGGGGACTCGGCTCCAGTAATCTGGAGGCATTCATCAAGGCCAACCGCGATCTTGAGGCAAAGGTCAAGGAGCTCGGCGGTCGCAAGGTCCTCTACTCACACACATATTACACCGATGATGAGTTCTGGGGGATCTACGGCCGAGACTGGTATGATGCTCTGCGGAAAAAGTATAATGCTATCACTTTGCCGACAACATACGACAAGGTCAAGGTGGATGTCGAGAAGGAGCGGAACCGCAAAGGTGTGTTTAGCAAGCTGGCAGTCGCATGGCCCTTTGCTGGTCTAGTCGGCGTGCTATCAGCATTGCGGTGAGGGCTGGGGAGGTGAAGTTGTACGATTGGTTTCTGGCAGGCGGGCGTTTTAGTTTGACAAGGTGTACATAGGAGAGAATAGAGTAATCGGGGCTACATTGCCCATTACATGTCACTCAAGACGTTCGAATTTCAGAGGAAACTTGCCACATGCCGTCATCTGATTGACTTGTCCTCACTCTTTCATCTCATTTCTCCTGAGTTTGTCCTCCAACAACCCCCATATCCACTCCCTCTGTGTGATGAACGCGCAGACCAAAAACACAATGACCGTGAGTGGGATCGAGACCGCCCAGAACAGCACGAACCCATCCGTCTCGACGTGCATCTTGCGCTCCCACTCAATTGCCGGAAGGGCAAACAGGGCCGCGAGAAAAATGGCTGGCAGAAACGCCATGGTCATGGCCGCAATGGTCTTCATCGCCGAGCTATCCCGTTTCGCGGCCTCGGCCACCTTGAGGTTCACTCTTGAATCGTAATGAGTGCGGAGTGCAGATATCTAAATCACAGAAAGTCAGTCTACGGCCTTTGCATGTGAAGGAATCACTTGCCACGCTAATTTGTGCCCCGCTACGCTCCATGACGGAAGTGCCGTAAGACTGAAGGGCGGCCGCTCGTGCCTCGAGAATCGGGATGGTGCTGCGGAGATTTGCCATTGATCGATCGTACTTGTTTTTCCGGTGAAACGTCAGCATATGAGTTCAGTCTTTACACCAGTCTCCAACACACCGTCATCAAGGGCAACTTGAAATGCACTCACCTCGGCTGCGTAAGCGGCGCTTTCGGGCGCACAAGGCCCGGCAACAGCAAGGATTCCGAATTCCCGCATGGCATCTGCGTGATGACGCAGAATGATGGCGCTCTCGATGCGTGCGCGCGAGGCATCACCCGAAATGTAGGCAAGATGAGCCTCCAAGCCGATGTCCGGCTTTCTCTCGTCAAGCATCTTAGCAGTGATACCTTCGACGCGGGCAACGATAGAATCAAGAATCCTAAATTTGTAAACCCATCTCATCATGCTGGAAAGCGCAGTATCGACAAACGGCACAAAAGGCGTCCAGAGGTGAGGCACGAGGCTGGACAGGAGTCGGAAAGAGACGGTTTCTTGAATGGGGTCTTTCGTCGGGGTGGAATTCAAGGCTTCGAAAGATCAGGCCTTTTGTGCGAGCGGTCGAGGGGCAGAATGTCCAGGCAATGGCGTAACCGTCAGCGACGTGATAATACGAGTCGGCGTACTGGTCTGTCGCCGGCATGTGGTGGAAACCGCCATGGGCGTGTGCCAAAAGCCAGAGAATCCAGGGGTCTAGTCTTAGCTGTTTGGTGATTCCCATAAACACGCTTCGTGGAATAATATGTTCATCAGGGGTGGACTCTTCCTTGTCCACGGTGATTTGATCTCTCTCTCCAAAGTTGACCAAGGTTGACACGGAGACGAGTCGGATCTGGGGCACGACTTGGCCTGACTTGTGGGGCGGTTGGTGGGAGAGGAAGTCTGGAAGACTTGAGGCGGGAAGATGGGTTGCGATGTTGGCTGATTGTGGTGGTTTGGTGTGCTGGATGGAGATTGCTTGGAATAGAGCGGTATATGGTGAGGTTGGAGGAGTGTCATTGCGACTGCTGTCGTAGGAGAATACCAGTTCTTTGAAGCCGTAATGCTATAGGGCCTCCATTGTGGCTCGGAAGCGGTGGAAGCGCCTTTCAAGAGAAGTGAGTGGTTGGACGTCAGTTCAGAAGATTGGATCTTGGAATGAAAAGACACGAACAGGTATCGGGCTGCTTGAGATGATATGGAATGAACAGAGGTCCCCTCTGGCGTCAGTCAGTTGGTGGCCAGGTTGGCCAAACCGAGATCTTCGTCATTTCTCGTCTGCGCCCCTTTTTTCAATTCTCCTCTGTTGCTAGAGCCCCCTTCCTCTGCCTCAGCTTCAGCTGGGGCTGAAGCCTACAAAGGACCGGCCTGATATGATCACATATCGTCATTAATGAAACGATTTCAATCGGAAGTCAAGAAATAAGATGTGATCTCGGGCCATCTATCTAGGTTGTGCCAGCCGTGTCGCTACTTTGAAGATCGTGCGGATGTGGACGCCAGAGACCAACCGGAGTGAGCGGTGTTCCGAGTCATCAGAAATACGTGCCGTTCATTCTTTGCTAGCGCTGCCTCTAACATAGGTGAGCAAACTTCAAGAGAAGTAGCGAGCCAGTGAGGTGCAAACGTGCGACCTGGCCTGCATCGGTCACTTCATGTTCAGATTCAGTACAGGATCCAGCCTCTGTCATGCCAGGAGCTCCGGGAGTCGCCGACATCTCTGCCTTTATATGGAAGGAGAAGAAAAAGAGAAACCTCAAGCGCTGGACAAGATGTGATGATCTCTGTAACCAGCTGCTGACTCTTACCGAGGCAGCCTTCATGCACGTGGCCAAGGGGCAGCGCAACCCGGAGGCCAAGACCGGTCGTCTATATTGCAGATGAACCAGACCAAGCTGCCGAGTTCAAACAAGGAAGTAGTTATGGCGATCTGGAGCGTCTGGGTTTTCCCAAGAAATTGACTCGAGTGCCCAGATATAACCAAGAATCGGTATCGTCGTCGCACTGGACACCCGGATCGCCACCACGGGCCGTCCGTGTTCTTGGGTGGCCACCGGGGGCACTACTTTCATCTATTTCCTGGAATTATTTCCAACGATGCAAATCATCCGCTCGTCCTCCAGAGCCAGACGACCCCTGAATCAGTTTTGACAGCTAACAAGCCCCACGAATTTCATCGGGCTACAACCCTCCAGATCCTTCTTGCTCCCTGATCTCCCACGACTCCTAGCTTTAACATCCACCAGCTTCCCTTACCAGCACAGCCGCTGACCCTTTCGGCCACGGAGCCAAGAAAAACACCTGTGGGGGCGTACCAGACTTTGAACGCCCCTTATCTGGCATATCGAGTCAGCCGGAGTTGCACCGGGCCTGCCATGGCGCCGGGCGGCGGCTACGTGCATCACAGTCCAATGAATCATGTCTTAATATACTTAAACTTGGTTCGGTCATGGCCGGGTGAGGGGCGCAGAGTGCCATGGCCTCGGAGCCCGAGAGTCGTCGTCAAGAAAAGTCAGCGTCTGCTCGGGTGGCGGGCCGGGTGAAATGGTCACGCTCGGGGCGGGAGATGGTGTCCGGGTAATATCAGCACAGGCAGACGTTGAAACGATGCGACCCAAGACTGGGACTCAAACGGGCATCCCGCGGAGCTTAACCCCGGGCACGGGGGAGAAGAAGTCTGGGGTGATGGGTAAGCACATGGTACTCGGATATCTGGACGTGATCCTTCGACCTCATCGGTAAGATACCTCGCTACCACAACACTGCAATCAATTTATCCCTCGCCCGCCCCAGGTCATCACCCCATAAGCGAAGGTCAGCAACAATAGTCGCGGCAGAGGTCCTGCACCCCGCAGCCACCCGGGAGTTTCATGGTCGCGCCGTCCCCCACCCCTGGCTGAATACCGGAGGGTCCGCCTCCGAGCGCCGCATGGAAACGGCCGGATCAACCATCCCCCTTCGGAATCATTTCATTTAGGTGTGCGTTCACGTGGACAGACGAACCAGACTCGGCCCCATGGCGGGAACGGTCTGTGAGTGGTTCGTGGTCGGAGCCTAGGGTTGACGGGTAAGGTTCCTGATTGCGGGTGGCGGAGGACGTGACAGCCTCGGGGGGGCTGCCATCAAGGGATTGTATAAGTCTGTCTTGGCATGGTTGAGGCGTGGAAATAGATTGCAAAGGAACGGAGAGGAGCAAACTGCAACCCAATATCCTCTCCTCTCCCTGACGATGGCTCCTATATAAACAGGTCCCGCTGCCACCCTCCCATCCCATCACCACCTCCTCTCATCCTCATCCCTCCCTCCCAGTCTTCAACCCAATCCTCAAGATGAAGGTCATCCTCCCCCTCCTCACGGCCTCCGTGGCCTCGGCCCACACAATCTTCACGAACCTCCAGGTGGGCAGCACGACCTACCCCCAGGGCAGCGGCGTGCGCATCCCGTCCTACAACGGCCCCATCGAGGACGTCACCTCCAACTCGATGGCCTGCAACGGTCCCCCCAACCCCACCTCGCCGACTTCCAACATCATCACCGTCCAGGCCGGCTCCGAGGTCAACGCCATCTGGCGCTACATGCTCAGCACCACCGGCACCGCCCCCGCCGACATCATGGACAGCACGCACAAGGGCCCCACCCTGGCGTACCTCAAGAAGGTCTCGAGCGCCACTGGAGACTCAGGCGTCGGCGGCGGTTGGTTCAAGATCCAGGAGGATGGCTTCAGCGGCGGTGTCTGGGGTACGGAGAAGGTCATCAACGGCCGTGGCATCCACCCCATCCGTATCCCGGCCTGCATTGAGCCGGGTCACTACCTCCTCCGTGCTGAGATGATTGCCCTGCACGGCGCTGGTAGCTACCCTGGCGCACAGTTCTACGTGAGTAACATGGAGCATGAGGGAAAAGAGATGTACTGACGATTCGCAGATGGAGTGTGCTCAGATCAACGTCGTCGGAGGTACCGGTACTGCTAACCCGGCCACCGTCAGCTTCCCCGGTGCCTACAAGGGCTCCGACCCGGGTGTCACCATCGGCATCTACTACCCCCCGGTCACCAACTATGTCATCCCCGGACCTCCCGTCTTCACCTGCGGCGGCAGCAGTAAGTCAAATGACTCTAAATCAACATGACATCCACTAACCTTCTCCTAGCCACCCCTCCCCCTCCTCCTCCCTCGACCACCGCTCCTGCTCCCCCCCCTCCCTCGACCACGTCTGCGGCCCCTCCCCCGGCGAGCACCTCGTCCTCTACCGGCCCCGCCGCCGCCCAGTGGGCGCAGTGCGGTGGCATCGGCTTCTCGGGCCCGACCACCTGCGTCGCCCCTTACAAGTGCAACGTCATCAACCCCCACTACAGCCAGTGCTACTAGAGAAAGAGCGCCGATGAGGTGTTAGGGAGATGATGCTCCCTGGATCAAATCAAGCCATGGCCTCGACTGGGTTCGCGCGGGCCGGAAGACTCATGTACATAGATTGCCTTTGAGTCGGGCTACTTCAAGTACCTACTATACAACACAATTTAGGAGAGTTTATCAGCCATGCACTCGAATGTTCTTTTGTGTGTGACGTTGAAATATGGCTGTCCTCGGTTTCCGAGATCCATCAGGGTGTATGTCAGTATTCCGAGGTCAGGAAAAGGCGTGAAAAGTGTTTCCAGGTGGAGAGCCTCAATCACATGAGAACATCTGTCGCGCTGGCAGTCTCAGCCGCACACGAGACATCAGACGTGGGTTTTCTTCCCTACCGCTTCTTGCGACATCGCCTGACTCGTGCTTCGATTCACGCCTTGCGAACACATTGAGAGGGGGAAAATGGTGAAAAAGGCAGATTCCCGCAATGCCTCAACACAGGGCGCGATGCCGAAGCCCGAAAACGCCCTTTGCCGACTCTTAAATCGCGGTCTCGTCCCATCCAAGCGTGCGCGGTGGATACAAGTCAAAGGGCGGTTAGGTAATTGTTTGCTTTTCGCCATGGGGTTTCGTGCTTGTCAATGTCGAGGCAAGGCGTGGCTCCGATCCCCACATTCACCGGCTCACCGGGGAGGCTGATGGCGGGCATGTACAAGTAGGTGTGGTCAAGTGGTTCAGAGCGAAGTGATTGCTATCGATTGTGCTTGCAAAGTATACTCTAATTTTGAAAACCTCTATCAAAAACCATCAACCTCCCCTCATCGCCATGTCTACCACACCAGGTGCCCATTCAGGGGCAACCCCTGAATCGCACCAAACCCCAGGACCACCACCCCCAAAAACAACCCCCCCAGCCGTCCTCATCACCGCCGACGACTCGGACGAAGCCGACGAAAAAGGCTTCCAAAACGACCAACACCTCAAACCCCTTGAGACCGGCCTCCTCGCCTGGTCCCAAGTCCTCGCCGGCGCCCTCGGAAACTGCATGTCCTGGGGCAACGCCGCCACTTTTGGCGTCTACCAGCTCCATTACCAAGAAACCCTCCATCTCCCCTCCTCCCAAATCAGCTGGATCGGCAGCATTCAAGTCTTTCTGACATTTCTCCTCTGCGCCGTCGCCGGCCGTCTCGCCGATGCAGGCCACACTCGGGCAACAGTCTGTGCCGGGACATTCCTCTCCGTGCTCGGCATCCTGGCTACCAGCTTCGCCACTGAGTACTGGCACATCTTCCTGGCTCAAGGCATCTGCACCGGTCTCGGCCTTGGATTGCTCTTCATGCCCTGCGTCAGTGTGATTAGCTCCTACTTTTACCGTCGCCGTCCGTTTGCGCTCGCTCTCGCTGCGACTGGCAGTGGGTTTGGGAGTGTTGCTTTTCCTGCTGTGGTGCAGTACCTCACTCCGCAAGTTGGCTTTGCTTGGGCTGTTCGCTGCCATGCCCTGCTGGCCCTCATCATCGCCGGGTCAGAGTGTCTGCTACTGCGTCCGCGACTGGCCGGTCGGAAGAAGGGGCCGCTGTTCGAGTGGGATGCGTTCATGGAGCCCACCTACTTCCTCTTCGCTGTTGGGACCTTCCTTTTCTTCTGGGTCCTCTACTTTGGATACTTCTACGTAAGTGAGCTTCTCAAATATGCTTCATTCCCTGCTAACCTCCTCCAGATCAACGCCTATGCCCGCAATGTCATCGGCTTCGACACCGTCTCGTCTGTCCAGCTGCTCATCATCACCAACGCCATGGGTATTCCCGTCCGCCCCGTCGCCGGTTGGATCTCCAACAACGTCGCCGGGCCTATCAACACATACGTCGTATCCATGTTCATCCTCGGCGCCATGCAATTCGCCTGGATCGGCGTGCACGACCGCGTCGGCATGTACCTATTCTCCGTCTTCTTCGGCGTTGCCGCCGCCGCCTCACAGTGTGTCTTCATCGGTGCCCTCGCCAGTTTGACCGACGACCCGACCAAGATGGGCGCCCGTTCGGGCATTGTGTATCTTCTGTCTGCTTTTGCGACACTCGCCGGTCCGCCCACTGCTGGCGCCATCATTGATCGTTCTGGAGGCGACTATTTCTGGGCGCAGGTTTGGGGTGGCATGGGCATTGCGGTCTCGGCTTTCACCGTTGCGGGGGCGCGGTATTGCAAGACGGGCATGGTCTGGGGGGTCAAGGTTTAGATGTGCGTAGATTTGATGCATTGGGAGCGTGGAGTTGCATGTACTTGGATAGACCAGGTGCCTCTAGAGATTATAGATACATGATAGATCAACGACACTGTAACTCTCAACTTGCACTTGAGCGTGCATTCATCTGTGGATCGTGGCACTGTCCGTAAAAGGCGCCGGAGCTGACTGCCCATCATCCACCGCCAGACCAACGTCCCGCTTGAACTCGGTCAGCCACTCGATGTTGTCGACAGGTGTCTGATTCCACGGATCATCACTGAGACTCAAGTTAGCTTCCTTCCAAAAACACTTCTTTCGACCACTTACTCGTCGTACAAAATCCACCGCGCCTGGTACTTGAGCTCATCGTCGGTCGGCACATGGCTATTGGGGTTGTTTGGCGACATGCAGCTGGCCACGAAGCGCGAAAGCTCCCGTGCCAGACGCCGGTAGCTGTTGTTGTCGTTGAGGAAGAAAGGCGTGACCGAAGTCGGTCGCATGCCTGGGTTGAGGTATGTCGGGTCGTAGCCTGAGCCAGGCATGGGCACCCAGCGATTGGGGAGGAGCGGGTCGACGGTGGGAGGGCTGGTGGTCGTGGGGAAGGACGGTGCTTGAGGGGTCGCAAGGCCCGAGGGAGAGGACGTCCCCGTGCCGGGGAGGCCGCCGGGGAGGCCACCAAGAAGTGGCGTCGATGTGCCGGAGGCAAACGTCTGTTGGTGCTGCAGGGAGGGTTGGGTATGCGTCCAACCCTGGGTCAAAGCTGAGGGCATCTGAATGTCGAGGCCGGCGGTCAAATCTGGCAGCTCTCCAAGAGGGCTAAACACGCCGCCAAAGGCTTGTTGTTGCTGCTGCTGCTGCTGTGGCTGTTGTCCATCCGCCGAGAAAGCCTGGCCGGTGAACGGATCAAGGTTCACCATATCCAACGGATGTGGCCCCTCATCGCCCGGCGTATCCTTTGCCGCATACAGCAGCCCCCGCTCCCTCAACGGAACCAACCACTCATTCGAATCCCAAATCAACCTTGTCAGAAACTCCACAAACCGGTGCGAAGGGTTCGGCGACGGTACTTCAACCCGAGCAATGGCATTACACGCCTCTTGCTGCAGGTCATAGTCCGACAGCGCCAGACCGAGAGCGTCATGCATAGCGATATGTCGACCAACTTGTCCCTCGAGCTCGCAGTTTTCAAAGATGTTTCGCTTGCCATTAATCTTGAGCTGGCTCATTCGCGATTTGGCGACTTGCTTCATCGGTCTGATGCGAGCTTGTCGGGCGATATCGGCGTTGGCCATGAATATGTCGCGCAGCCAGGAAGGTGTTGAGGAGGAGGGATCTTGGGAGATGACTTCGGCACCGAAAATGATGGAGCAGCCTTCGTACTGCATCTTGTCATCTGGGGGAGGTTCGCCGTGGGCGTCGTAGTAGTTGCGCATGTAATATTCCAACTCAAGTTTGATGAGCTCGTACGCGCTCGTGGGCGTGTCGGCTGGGCCATTGACGGCAGAGAAGGGGAGAGGAGAGTTTTGTTCGTAATGAATGAGATAGGGGGGCATAGCGTTGTCGAGCATCTCGATGACGGACGCCTCGAAGCCCCAGTCGCCTTTCCAGTCAGCCATTGTGCGGCCGCCTTTGAAGTGTTCCGCGAGATGGTCGGCGCGGACGCCCCAGGACTCGAGGGTGATGCCGCAGAAGCCGCACCGCGATCGAATCTCTCGCGTGGCCACCTTCCAGTTCTCCATTGGCCACTTCAGGTACTTCGTGCCATGGACCAGTTTGAGATGCTGCTGCAGATGATCCTTGCGGTAAAATGTCCTCTCTTCAAACGGTCGCTCGAGGCATGCGGCGTCGTTGTGGCCGTTGAGATGAGCCTGGTCCGGGGAGGCTTCACCACAGTAGACGCATAGCGGCGGCCCAGGCTTGTCGGGATGGACCTCGGTCGAGCCCCGGGGCGAACACACCCACTCCTCGAGCGAGAGGTGGAGGGACTTTTCATGGCGCTGCCAATCGTATTTTGTTTTGAACGTCTCGGTACAAAAGGTGCATTGGTAAGTGTTGGTGGCCTGGAAAAGACTGAGGCGACTGCTCTCCTGGCGCTTGGTGGTGGCACGGCGACGGCGACGGTTGGCGCCGCGTTGCTTGAGTGAGTCGAGTGAGCGTAGGGAGGTGCGCGATGTGTGAGAGTAGGCTGAGGCGTGGGAGCCAGACCCCCGACTGGAGCGAGATGTGCCGGCGCTGCTGACGGATGAGGCGTTTCCGGAAGAGCGGCCGCTTCGACCACCGCCTGAGGTTCGAGACCGGGGGCCTGGCCCTGGACCGGCGGCGCCGGCGGCCGAGGGGGAGCCGACAGAGGCAGCGACGGCACGAGAGATGGCGGATACGGTGGCGGCTTCGTGCTCTGGGGGTGAGTTTTCCCAGCGTTGCATGGGATTCATGTGCTCCGTCGGCGCAGGCGTTGCGCGACGAGCGGGTATGTCCATGGGGCCAGGGGCGCTCGATCCAGGGGCCCCCGAAGGCGTCGATGATGAAGCGCCAGGTTCGGCCCAGCCGCGGACATGTGGTGAAGCAGGCCGTGACGTCGAGAACTTTGAGCGGCGACGGCAGTTGGCGAGCCAGTTTGTGATTTGCTGGCGCGACAGGCCGGTCTGAGCTTGGAGGGCCTCGACGTCCTCGGGCGAGGGGTAGGGGTGTCGCTCATGGTGGGCGAACCAGGCGCGGAGGACGCGGACGGAGCCGGAGGAGAAGCGCGTGCCGACTTTGGGTGGCGCCGTGAGGGCGGAGGATGGAGGTGCGTTCAGGGCGGAGGGGATCTGGGCAGGAGGGGGCGCGCCGGGGAGGTTCAAGTTGTTGCTGTCCGGGGAAGCTGATGATGCGCCGCGGCCGGGTGTATCTGCGCGGGGCGGAAGGGCGGATGTGCCGGGATTGGCGAAGATGTTACCAGCGAGGGTAGGTTCCTGGAACTGGTGATAGGGATGATCGCTGGTAAAGGCGCCGCCGGCATGATGTAGGGGAAAGGCGTCTGCATCGTCGAAGCTGATGATGGGTGTGGCGGGCTGGCTGGGGTCCGGGGTAGGTTTCTGCGAGTTACTCTGGGAGTTACTGTGGGAAAGACCCTGGAACTGAAAGTCCCAATCGTCGGCCATGGCGGGGGCGGCAGCTGAAGTGACCCTCGGTCAGTCGTTATCTTTGATGTGAAGTCGATCGGGTGGGAAGAGCTGCAGGGGCGGGGACCCTTGAAGAGATAGAGGAGATACCGGAGGGGTTGCTGCTGAGGGGTCTGCTGGTGTGTGTGCGTCAGAGTCTGGTTTGGTCTCGTCTCTGCGGTCTAGCCGTGGCGGCGTGGGCCCGATGTCGGGCGGAGGAGGGGCGAGGGGCCGAGACGATTCTGCTTGTGTTGGAACGCGCACAGCGTGCCGGCTGCATCCGGTTGGTCAAGTGGCAGCAGTTGGGAACGCACGGACCACTCCGCGTTCTAAGCGCAGTTATAGCGACTATAACTAACGTAATCCACCACCGAGTAGCCCAAACCACCGAGTAGCCCAGCCAGCCTACATTCCACGGATCCAGGCCATTATTACGCAACGGTATAATAGTCAATTAAAATAAAAGCTACTTATCACTATCCGATAATAACAGAGCAACCTACTAACAAGTTCTCGCGTTATAACTAGTCTTTCCGCAGACGCTATAGTACCGTTTCTTCGGCGCGGCCCGTATCGATAGTCCCGGATTTTAACGCGTTTCCTCCTTCACCTAAGAATCTACCTCCCTCTAGGCAATCTAGTCCTATCCCTCGCCTAGAGTAAAGCTTCCTCCTTTCTATAGTTATATTTTTTTAGCCCTCCGTCGTCGACTAAGCATCGTATTCTCCTCTCGAAGGATCGCGTTCTCCGACTTTAAAAGAGCGATCTAGTATATTATACCGCGTATACCTCTCGAGAACTACTCGATAACGTCTAAAATTAATATTAGCGAGCTACTCTTATAATAACTAATTCGACCTTTAATAAAATCGGACTATAAATAAGCCTCTACGGCGGTTATAAGCGTTTAGGAAGTCTATAGTTTAGGTAGGCCGTAAGACGACCCCGGCGGCGTTAGTGTCTTTAACTTTATATCTAGCTTCGAGAGAATTACTACTAGGTTATAGGGTATAAGCCCTACCCCTCGAAACCCGCCTAGGATATTTTTTTCCGTTATTATATCTCGAAATATAACGGAAAATACTAGTAGGAAGTCCTCCTTCGTAATATAGCTTATACCGGCCTTTATCTTAATCTCGATTTATCGACCGTACGCTTTCTTTAGCGGGCCGAAACAACTAACATCGAGGGGTTAGAGTAGGTACGACGAGTAAGGGGGTATATAGAGAGTAATAATATTATTATCCTTATAGTAAAACTCGAATTCGATAGAGTAGTAACTTTCGTAGCCGTCTAGAATAAAGACACGATACCCGCCCGACTTTCTAGTTTTTATATATTAGTTAAAATACTAAATCTAATCGATATTAATTTCGTTTATTATCTAGCCGTTTAGAGATATTACGATCCTCTAGTCGCGTAAAATCGCGTCGTCTTAGTACTAAGTCGAGAGGTAATATTTACTTATAACCACTACGTACGGCGGGACGTAGAATCCGGTCGCGCTAACGCCCTAGATCACTATAACCCATTCCCGATTACCTAGCTACCTTATCTTTACGTTAGAATATCTTTCCGCGTTTATAACGATAGTTCCGTTACCGATAATACCTATCTAGAAACTAGTCTTATTAAAGTTATAAATATCAGAGTCCGCTATACTGTATTTCGCGACTATATTTATAATAAGACAAAACTACGCGTTTATCGCGACTAGATCTTCGTATTAGGCTCTCTTATAATTATATTAGCGAGAGAAACGCGTTCGGAGCTCTACTTATCGATTAATAAATCTTAAAGGCTAGTTAATCCCGATAGGTAATACGTCGCGTTCCGCGAGTAGCTTATTTACTATATCTCTAACCTTACTTAACCGAGGAGGGTATAATCGTAAATCCAGGTCGAGTATATATTCGATAATCGTCTTCTCTTCTAGCTCGTTTAATTTCGTAATATTTAGAGGGCTATCGTATCGGGTAGTAGTCCCGTATAGGCGACGGAGGAGAGTTCTCTTCGGTATATCGTAGATCTTCGTAACGCCCGTAGTACTTAGTTTCGGTTCAGATTTTATTACTTAGATAGTAAGGATAATCTAGCTTTCTTTAGAAGGTAATACTATTTCGAGTAGTAGAATAAACGCGTGACGATAGCCTAGATCCGTAGAATATAAGCGGGCTAAGCCACTTAGTAGTTTAGGCCACTCGGTAGTAGATTACGTTACTCAATCGGGGATAAGTATATTATAGGTAATATATTTACTCTTAATTAAACTAAAATAAATAATATTTTCGTAGATAATATAATCCACGGGCGAGTAGTCCATACAGGCGAGTAGTCCGCCCCAACTAACTCTCGTAGGAATCACCCTCAATAATATAACCCTAACGCCTTAAATCAATTAATCTTAATCGCTATCTTCTAGTTCAGACCCAAGCGTAACCATTTAATAAGTTCTCGCGTTATAACTAGTCTTCCCGCAGACACTACAGCACCGTTACTTCGGCGCGGACCGACTCTCACGACCTAGTTTTTCCTACGTTTCCTATACTATCTAGGTATTCACCTCTCTCTATACTAAAAGATCTTATCCCTCGCCTAGAGTCATACTTTAACCTTCCCTAAGACGTATTTTCTTCGCTCTACGACGCCTACTAAGTATCGCATTCTCGTCTTCAAGAGCCTTCATCCTTACCTCCATTAGGGTTAACTTATATATAATCCCCTTTACCCCCTTCGTAAAATACTCAATAGCTTTAATAATTAATATTAAAGAGCTACCTTAATAATAAGAGATCCGACTTTTAATAAAATCAGACTACGAGCTAGCTTCTATAATAGTTATAAGCGTTCGGGAAGTCTAAGGTTCGGGTATCCCGTAAGATAACCCTAGCGGCGTTAACGTCTTTAACTTTATATCTAACTTCGAGAGAACTACTTCCGGGTCGTAAGGTATTAGTCCGGCCCCTCGAAAACCACCCTTAATATTTTTTTCCGTTATCGTATCTCGGAATATAGTAGAAAACGCTAGTAGGAAGTCCTCCTTAATAATATAGCTTATAC